>JAWQFJ010002377.1:223502-348502 GCA_034096865.1 Theodoxus fluviatilis
GAGAGAGAGAGAGAGAGAGAGAGAGAGAGAGAGAGAGAGAGAGAGAGAACTGAACTGAACTGAACAAGTTTAATGTGTAGGCCACCGGCCTATTACATGGGCGAGAAAAACGCGAACAGAGCACAATTATGTACAAGAAGTACATCAAAAACTGGCAACCAGTTTAGGAAGCGCGCACGGGTGAATAGTCTCTATCAATGAGAAAGTTCACGTTCTCCGTGCAGCCCGTGTGGGCTGTTGTCGCGTCGGCGGCGTCCTGCTCGTTTCTGGGTTCTTTCGCTGGCAGCATCCCTGTCACGCTGGCGAACAGCTGATCGCAGACGAAGCGTAGATTGGGTCAGCCTTGGAGCTCCTGTCGGGGACGAAAGGCAGGTCTTGTAGTGGGACGTTTCACGATCCCTCGGACGAAAGGCAGAGGTCGACGGTAGAGGCGGAGTTAGATCTGACACAGCACAAGGGTGACAAGCCTCGGCAACTCCACTTCTCAGTGCACTCATTTGCTCCTGCAAGGCACGAGAAATGCCCTCAGAAATCTTGCTCATCACGTTTTGAAAGTCTTCCACTGTTGCTTCATTGCTACGAGGTGGATTTGCAGCACCGTGAGGGTCATTTTGAAGTGTTGGCATTTCTGTGGCAAGTGGTTCCTTGTTCGGAACTGAGGCAGCTTTTTCCTCATGGTGGTTGACAGAGTTCGAGGGGTCAGAGGTCACGGATGACACGGTGACGCATTCCGCCGGCACATGGGAGCGAGGATTTCGTGCAGGGACAGGGTCGGTAACAGTTTTTACGACATTGAATTCAGATTGATTTTGAATCGACAAAGCATTAGCATGGTTCTGCTCACCCTTCTGACGATGTTTTTCTGCTCGGTGTTGGTCCCTACGTCTCTGTGCTGGTGGTTTCCTTCTCCAAAATCCGCGCCGTTCACTCGTGAGTAATGGCTGACCGTCGTGCTGCCTGAACCTCAACACAACAACAACGCTTCCAGGCTCACCGCCTACTTTCCAACTAGAGGGTTCCTCCGTTGCTAGCAGGGATGTCAGCAGTGCCTCCAGGGCAGCTGGAAGTCCAGCGACTGGCATGATGCTAACTATAATTACGCAATACTGTAAACTGGCCGGAGCGAGGGAAAGACGTCCTACCGGCGCGAGCGCAAACCGCTGAGTGAGAGAGAGAGAGAGAGAGAGAGAGAGAGAGAGAGAGAGAGAGAGAGAGAGAGAGAGAGAGAGAGAGAGAGAGAGAGAGAGAGAGAGAGAGAGAGAGAGAGAGAGAGAGAGAGAGAGAGAGAGAGAGAGCAAGTGAGCTTTGTGTGTGCATGTGTGCGCACTGTGCTATGAAAAAAAAACAGACAAACACATAGTCCAAAGTGGGATGGATGGATGGGTAGGGTTTTATGGTCTATCAGCCTTTGTAGGCTATGCAAGTTCATCAAGAACAAAGATCACTGGAACAATTTGGAGTAAATGCAAATCAAACAACGGTGTCCCTAATTATTCGCCTCTTATGAATCGCGTAGGGAGAGGTGGTGGGTCAATTCTTACCTGGCACCCACGGGGGGCTCCAAAGTGGGAGGAAAAGAAAGAGATAAGACTTACAGGCTGGTTGCCCTGCATCTTCAGGGTTCTCTCCAGGAACTTGGGGTCAGTAATGTATTGCAGGGCACTCTCAGCAGACTGGGTGAACAAGCCCTCAAACTCATCTCTGGCCCACTGCAAAAGACGGCCGATCACCACCACTGCATGCATAAGACATTGCCACAGCCCCCAGTTTAAGGCACAGCCAGCCAAGCTGGCAGTAGATCAATTCATTAACAACATCCTCACTGACATGCCATGGATTTTCCACAGAATGCTTAAGTTGAATTTCTCGCTTGCACTGAATAAGATGCAACAGTAATTATTCCCATCAAAACAGATAAACCATACAAATCCCATGTACTCTTGAAGTAAGAGCTCATGGTACATCATTAAATATCTTACTGCAACTGGTGAATTCTCTTTTGGGATGAATGTTTTACTATCAATTTAAACATCTCTGTATCAGTCAAAGTGCACCAACCCCTACATGAACAACAAATTCTGCATGCCATCACAGAAGACACAAAACCTCTGTTGAGGCTCTAGGATGTTCTAGCACAAGGTCTAGCTTCATACCCAAGCTTTAATTAGAGAGAAAAAAACAAGAATGCCCACTCCTTTCAAGACCCTTGCCAGGCCAGCCTGCCTACCTGCAATGTGTGCTCAATGGCGTTGGGGAAGTTCTTCAGCGTGCAAATTGGAATTGACTTCTCGGGAGGATCTTGGGAGGAGGAGTATGACTCGGTCAGGTGTGGAATGACAACCTGAAAAACCCACAAGCAACCATTCCAGCATATAACAAATGGAAATGTGTAACAGCAACCTTAAAAGGCAAGCAATAGACTTGGTTCAAACAGCAGCACAGCTAGTTGGCTGAAGACTCACACACTTTCAAATGCTAACCAATGAGACATTCAAAGCTAAGCAACAACGACATCACACATTAGGTCTTAGCAGACTGATCTTGAGGCAAGTGTAAATGAGATCACAATAACTTTTACAAAGCAAAAGGCCCAAGAGCTTTACCTGCAGCCAATAGAATTCATGGACAGGAGCCAGTGTACCCTTCAAAACTCAAAGTAGGTCAAGGTTCTTATGATAGAAAGGCAAACACTGGCCATTGCTCTCACCTGCACATTGCCCTTGGTCCCCAGTGTGCCCGACTCCAGAAGAGGCAGCTGGTAGTACACGCATCGTCTGTCCATGTAGGTTCCTGCAAGCAAAACATTGCCCAGATGTCAGGAAGATAGCTACACCCGTGACAAAATTTATTCCGAAACATAAGGACATTCTTATAAATCAACAGTAACACATTTCATACACCAATTATGACAAAAACATTTATGGCAGCACTTTGCATTCCTTTACAAAGGCCCAGCAGCTTTCTCACTCACTACACCAGCAAACATTTCTCACTCACCACACCAGCAAACCTTTCTCACCACACCAACAAACCTTTCTCACTCACCACACCAGCAAACCTTTCTCACTCACCACACCAGCAAACCTTTCTCACTCACCACACCAGCAAACCTCTCACCACACCAGTATACCTTTCTCACTCACCACACCAGCAAACCTTTCTCTCTCACCACACCAGCATACCTCTCTCTCACCACACCTGCATACCTTTCTCACTCACCACACCAGCAAATGTTCCTCACTCACCACACCAGCAAACCTTCCTCACTCACCACACCAGCAAACCTTTCTCACTCACCACACCAGCAAACCTTCCTCACTCACCACACCAGCAAACCTTCCTCACTCACCACACCAGCATACCTTTCTCACTCACCACACCAGCAAACCGTTCTCACTCACCACACCAGCAAAACTTTCTCACACCAGCATACCTCTCTCTCACCACACCTGCATACCTTTCTCACTCACCACACCAGCAAACCTTCCTCACTCACCACACCAGCATACTTTTCTCACTCACCTTACCAGCAAACTATTCTCACTCACCACACCAGCATACCTTTCTCACCCCACCAGCAAACCTTTCTCACTTGCCACACCAGCAAAATCCATCACCATCAGGGATACTCAGAGCTGCCAAGTGCTACGATTTAGGCGTAGCATGCTACGATTTTGACATGCTTGCTACGATTGTCAGGGAAAAACTATGATTCTTCAAAGCCTTGAACTGAAGTTTTGACCGTCACGTAGAACCCCCCCCCCCCCCTCCCCCCGCTGGCGGTTCGGCGCTCAGCGTCTTGACAGGCCCCCCCCCCCCCCCCCCCCCCCGCCGGCGGTTCAGCGCTTTGCGCCTGCGCAAACATCGCCATTTTCCTTCTTGTGCGTGTGTGCTACGCCTATTTCTTAAATGCTACTCCAAAAACCTCTGGATGCTACTCTTTGGCATGATGGTGGGTTGGTAGCTCTGGATACTCACGGGCATCCACATTGTCCAGGGCATTGGCAACTCCATCCAGGGACTCGAAGAACTGGTCTGTGTAGATGTCCTCAGTGTCAGGCCCCACTCGGTCCTCCTTAGCCTGGATGTTGACACTGGGGTTCATCTGCTTGATGGCTGCTGCGGCAGTAGACGACTTCATCTTCTGCAAAAGTATCAACCACAAGCTGTATCAAGCTGTGCTGCGACAGCTAGTGAAATGGTTTTTGTGTGCAAACACATCCATGACAAAGAGTGGAAAATATGACTGGTAAAACTTTTGATTTTGTGAAGAGAGCAACGGGACACATCCATGCCCATGCAAACCTTAATTTAAAAAGCCAGTAACCTTCTTTGCCAATAAACATTTTTTTCGATTTTACCAAGAAAACCTCTACATAAATAGCATACCAGATGGCAAAATAATAATAGTTTAACTCTCAATCAATCTTTCCCTTGAAATTCAAACACCAGTGATTGATGCCTTCAAAATACCCGTTAGAACATAACTCACTCCCCCAAAATTTGTTTGACTATATTTTTTGTCCAAAGAAAATGTGGTTTTATATAGGTAACAGTAGCATACATGTTTTCACGCAGGAAATGCTTTGCAAGTCTAACAATAACTTGTTTTGTATGCGATTGTTGAGGTGTGCAAGTGTCACTTTTGTCAGAAAATCTCACTGCAAATTAACTCTTTGGAGTCGTAAGTCACGCAATGGCAGCGTTTCCTCAGAATCGCAGGTTTTTAAAGCATTTTCAATAAAAACCGCTGGCGCTGAACCTCCAGGTTTTGGCATATTAAAAAAAAAAAAAGAAACAAGAAGGGCAAAGCCCATACGACTCACATGCTTGACCTTGACCTTTATATGACCTTGACCTTCAGGTGACCTTCAAGGTCAAGGTCAAACAACTAAACCTACCAATGACATCATACACAAAGAAATGCTTTACACATTTTTCCTACCAAAATACATGTGACCTTGACCCAAGGTCAAGGTCATCCAAGGTCATGCAACACAAAGCTGTTAATTCAAGACATAGGAAGCACAATGGTGCTTATTGGCACTTTCTACCATGAGATATAGTCACTTTTAGTGGTTCACTACCCCATTTTGGTCACATTTCATAAGGGTCAAAGTGACCTTGACCTTGATGATATGTGACCAAATGTGTCTCATGATGAAAGTATAACATGTGCCCCACATAATTATTAAGTTTGAAACAGTTATCTTCCATAGTTCAGGGTCAAGGTCACTTCAAAATATGTATACAATCCAACTTTGAAGAGCTCCTGTGACCTTGACCTTGAAGCAAAGTCAACCAAACTGGTATCAAAAGATAGGGCTTGCTTTGACCTATATACCACTTGTAGCTAAGGTCGCCATTCTCAATAACGTGGGAGAAAATTGGGAAAATGTGAAAAATGACTGTTTTTGAGACCACATTTATGGCTCCTGTGACCTTGACCTTGAAGCAAGGTCAAGTCACTATGTATGTTTTTTGAGGCCTTGTCATCATACACCATCATGCCACATTTGGTGTAGATAGACTTAATAGTCTCCGAGAAAAATCCAACGTTTAAGTTTTTTACGGACGGACGCCCGGACGGACGCCCGGACGGACGGACGACACGGCTCAGTACATAGACTCACTTTTGCTTCGCATGTGAGTCAAAAAACCAGGTCGGGTTCGAACCCACAACCTCTTGAAAAAAGAAAAAAAAAAAAGTTTCAGCGCAGAATCGAACCTGGTCATGCATGACCAAGAGTCCAACGCTCTACCAGCTGAGCATTAGAGAATAGATATGACGGAGTGTTTGTAAAGCATTTGTAACGTTCTTTTCCGTAAACCCCCTTGCAAGCTATCAGCCCAGGAAACAATCGACCATATATTTTAAACATGATGGATAGGTTCAGGAAGCTCCTATTATGACATGTTTTGTTTTGCTTTGGCATGTCATAGATGCTGAATTAACACACACAGTCACACAGAGGAGGAGGTGTATTATAGATGTTTAGATGTTCACCCCAGACATGTGCATTGCAGCAATCGTACTCATTCACACACAATAATAATAATAATAATAATAATAATAATAATAATAATAATAATAATAATAATAATAATAATAATAATAATAAATATAGGATCCTTGTCCAGTTGGTTTTTGAAAACGTTAGTAGTCGGTGCAGTCTTGAGCCGAAACGGAAGGTTATTCCACAGGTTAGCAACACGATTACTGAAACAATACTTTCTTAGGTTAGTATTACTACGTTGAACAAATACTTTTCCATCTGCATTTCTCGTACTGGCACAACCTGGTGACTTAACTCATTGCTTACGCAGGGATAGCATTAGGAACTTTACCTGTGTACGCAGTATTTTTGCAAGTTTTAAAAAAATCACACAAAGTCCAAATTTAGAATAACTGTTTAATGGTTGGTACCACAAGAAAGATAATCATTTGCACTTTCTAGCTGAAGTGCTGGATAGTTACAATATGCAGTAAGAAAATTGGGGAAATTTGTTTTTTAACACCAGGTACATGCAATTTTGATTTTCTTTTTTTTTTACACCTAATGTATTGTAATAATAGTCAAGAGATAAATTTTGCACAACAGTTCTGAAATCAGTATTTCCACATCAAACTATATTGATGAATGATTGACTACAGGATAAACAAGAAGGGCAAAGCCCATACGACTCACATGCTTGACCTTGACCTTTACATGACCTTGACCTTTACATGACCTGACCTTCAGGTGACCTTCAAGGTCAAGGTCAAACAACTAAACCTAGCAATGACATCATGCACTAAGATCTGCTTNNNCACTTGTAGAACGATTGTCGGTGGGGGCCGCTTGGTCACTTGTAGAACGATTGTCGGTGGGGGCCGCTTGGTCACTTGTAGAGCGATTGTCGGTGGGGGCCGCTTGGTCACTTGTAGAGCGATTGTCGGCGGGGGCCGCTTGGTCACTTGTAGAGCGATTGTCGGCGGGGGCCGCACGTTAGCGCCTTGTGCCTTGGTGTGGCCAGGGCTGTTGAGTGTATACCGTACGGTGATTGTGGCGAATACACCTCATTTCTATATCTGTGCAGGTGTTTGTGTCTTTCTTGTTTATTTTCCATTGTGCGGGCTAGGCTACCCCTAGGCCCAGTTAGCCGGTCCGTAACAGATTTATCTACGCCCTGATTAATTCTGAAACAAGATTCCGCCATTGTTTTCTTCCAAACAAGACCCTCTCCATCGTCAACACAGTCCCCTGTCTAGGGTCAAGATAGCTCTTTTTGGGAAGGTTCCATCACGAGGCTTACAATGTTCCCATTGTCCTGCGTACCGTCCATGACATCACCAGTTAAAACGGATTTCCTTCACGACTTGACCTTCACATTCGGGATACAGACAGGTCTCGTCTGGCGGAAGTGCGTGTGTGGTGCATTTTGATAAAGTGTGTTTTCCTCGTGTCTGCAGCATCCAGTGTCCCCTTGTTCTGTCTGGCGGTTTTGACCTCCCTGTCACGATTCGGAGTCGGGCTGAACTTGTCATCAATTTCGGTTCAAAACCTTTGCTGTAACAAATTCAAATACCCCACCCCACCCTTTTTTTGGAGGGGTGGGGGGTGGTGGTGGGGTTGTTAAGTTTGCTGATTTACCACAGTTCAATCGATGAACTGATTTGGACCCAAAGTGTTATCATTTGAATAATGATAGGTATGGAAGAACAATTTTGTCGCTTGTTTAAACGTTCCTGATCTTGTGACTGTATCCTCAATTTGCTTTCAAAAATAAGTGGTTCCACAGACAAACAAATAATAAATATCGCTGATCAACCATTCACTAACTCAAGCAGTCAGTCAAAGAACATGGCAGCTGGGCGAGCATGCGTGTAAGCAGGTAGTCAGACAAAAAAAGAAATTGTGTGCTAGATGTTGTCTCATAATATCGTGAAAGCAAAACCGATAAAACCTGCATTGAAAGATGAATAATACATCTAAACTGACTGAAAAAAGGAAAAGAAAGACCATGTAACTTGCAAGACGGGAAACTGATGGCGGAAATCAAAAAGTGAGACGAGCAAAAACATGTCCTGTTTGAAATTTGCAATAAAACAACATTGTATTTGGGACAAGGAAATGTCGATGGTGGCGAAGAAATACATTGCTGCTGCTGCTGCTGTTGGTGGCAGTGGCTGTGGTGAGGATGTTGCTGCTGTTGTTGTTTTCGTCGTCACTGTTGCGTTGTTGTTGCTGCCGTTGCTTCTGTCTCGTTTACTTTCCTTCTTTATTCTCATCGCAGCTCTTTCTTTACCCACCCTTCTCTCTCTCTCTCTCTCTCTCTCTCTCTCTCTCTCTCTCTCTCTCTCTCTCTCTCTCCACTCCTACTTTTGCTGTCCTTCTCTTTTCTTTCGTCACCTTTCAACGCTATTTCTCCATTCCTCTGATTTCTCCTTCTTTCCCCTCTCATCCTCTTCTCTCTTCTCACCACATCACTTCTCGCAACGTCTTGCCATCTCCACTTGCCCCCCCCCCCCCCCCCCCCCCCTTCTTTACTTCCCTGCCCCCTCTCATCTCTTCCCGACTATGTCCCATGTCTGTCTCCTCCTCTCCTCTCTCCTCCTCTCCTCTCTCCTCCTCTCCTCTCTCATCCTCTCCTCTCTCATCCTCTCCTCTCTCCTCCTCTCCTCTCTCCTCCTCTCCTCTCTCCTCCTCTCCTCTCTCACCCTCTCCTCTCTCACCCTCTCCTCTCTCACCCTCTCCTCCTCTCCTCTCTCCTCCTCTCCTCTCTCATCCTCTCCTCTCTCATCCTCTCCTCTCTCATCCTCTCCTCTCTCCTCCTCTCCTCTCTCACCCTCTCCTCTCTCACCCTCTCCTCCTCTCCTCTCTCATCCTCTCCTCTTTCATCCTCTCCTCTCTCCTCCTCTTCTCTCTCCTCCTTCCTCTCTCCTCCTCTCCTCTCTCAACCTCTCCTCTCTCATCACATCACTTATCGCAACATCTTCCCATCTCTCTTTTCCTCTTGCCCCCCATCCCTCGCTTCCCTGCCCCCTCTCCTCTCTTCCCGACTCTGTCCCGTGGGGGTCGGGCGCTAATGACGTGCCGATGCTCGGGGCCGGGACAGAGGCCAAACAGTGTCGGGGCTGAGTGTGTGTGTGTGCAGGGCGGGACCCCCTCTCTGCCGTCGCCCGCCCTCTCTCTCCCGCGTGCAGGTCTACCCTGAAGAGAGTCTCTCGCCAGGGATTGTCTGGACACGCACAAAGACGCTGGCCACTTCAACGCCCCACTCGCTCTTGAAGATGCGACTTGAAGGGAGCGTGGAGGAGGAGGAAGGGGGTCCAGATGGAGGAGGAAGAGGGGTGGGAGGTGGGGGTGGATAGGAAGAAGGCGGTAGGAGGGAGAGAGGGTGGTGGGATAGGAGATGAGGGAGGAGTGGAGGCAGGGGGAGGGAAAGGGGGAAGGGGTGTGGGGCAAATTTGCGGAAGGGCAGGGGAGGGGAAGGCAAAGAGGATGAGAGGTAGATATGATTAGATTTTTCTAAGATGGACTCAAGTGCTCTCACTTTTGTTACCTCGTCTCAGTCTTCCTCCGCGAGAGAACCGCCAGGTTCGTCAACACCATCCCTGCATTACGGGTAGTAAGGGGAAATGAAGGTATGGGAACTTTTAAATTTCAAGTAAGTTTCTTTTCGTTAATTTCGTATGTAGTAACTGAAACTGTAGATGATGAAGAAACTGAACGAATTAAACTTTGTGGGTTTTTTAAATAATAATGTTTGAATTCAAACCCAGCTGATCTTGAAAGTCCATCGACAATTACCCTAGAAATTGTTAGCATTTCGGGGTCAATTCATCATGAGAGGAATTTGTCGAAGAAATTAGCATATGACGTAAAGCCTCATCATTGTTTCCAAAGCTTATTTTCTCAGCTATATACTGCATTTTATTATTCAAGAGAAGAGCACAGAATCTAATGTTTCATCGTTGATTTCAAAGCTTATTTTCTAAGCTGTCTCCTTCTCTCAATGAATCTGTCCGAAATCAGATTCTCTCGCCTTGCAGGAGTCAGCTTCGCCTTCCGTACTTCAGGAAACAAAACCCGCGCAAAGAATGCACGAATGGAACTCCTCCCTTTGTCATCCTTCACTCACATCTTCCCCCTCTTTCCCCTTCTCTCCCCCCTTCTCTCCCCCTCTCCCCACCCTCTTGTGCCCGCGGCTCTCCCAGCATCGGGGTGTCTCTTGCCCCTGACCAAGTGGTATGGGCAAACAGCGGGCTCAATGCACCACCCGCCACAGCACGCTTCGCACGGCTCAGGACCCACTCTGGTGTGCTTCGAACGCACCTGCTAAATGGAGGCTTGGGTGACAACTATTCTCCACGTAACAAGACGACACAAACGACTCGGGAGCAGGTGGCTCGGTACGAAGTTTGACCTCGCTCTCTCCTCACAAGGGGACTCCAGGCTGCTGTTGCTACATTGGCTCATACCCGGGTTGCCTTCCTCCTCCTCCAACGCAAACCATGCACCCCCTTTCCAGCACCTTCCAGGCACATTCAAATCCTGGTATTGATATACATTTGATGAACTCCTCCTCTCCTCTACGGTGAACTCTAGAAGAAATAAAAAGGTTTTGTTTGTTACAGTCAAAGTACTCTCAGGTCCTTGTGGGTGACTCGACGTTAGCACCTCAGTGTGAAAAACGGGTTATCTAAATCGACTACATTCCCTCGTTGATCTTGTCCAGCACCGCCAAGTCGACGCCTGTCCCTCTCGTCGCTGCTGTCGTCTTCCCACTCGATGAGTCGTTGGGAGAGGCGAATCCGCCCTCGATGTGTGTACCTTCATTGTGGAAGGCGAGAAAGAGGCCTGGTTTGGCGTATTGATCATGTGACAGGGTCGACCTCCACGCTGACACTATCAGAAAGCAAACACGGCCGATGAGTTCTTTGGTTCCGATATCTACGTCCAGGCGCACCAGTATATCACGAACAGGGTCCACGAGGGCAGGCCAGGACCCAATTAACGCCAGCAAGTGGCCATTCCCTCTGCCCGTGCGAGGAGCGGGAAGGCTACGTCCGCCGTCCCATGCTGCATTGCGAGATAGCCTCCATGTCGCCCACACGTCCGCCATGTTGTCGACATTCCCGTCATTCCTGACATGCCCCACCTGCGCGGTCAACTCATTTGAGGTCAAACGCGACTTCATGTGCTGCATGAAATGGCTTTTGGACAGAGTGCAGTCCACCTGATGACCTTAAGGCACTTAGAATCACCAGACCCGATTGGCTGCATTCAAGCAACCTATTGTAAGAGGAGCTTCTTCTTCTTCTTTCTTATTTCTTCTTCCTTCTTCCTTCTTCCTTCTTCCTTCTTCCTTCTTCCTTCTTCCTTCTTTCTTCTCCTTCTTCTTCGTGCAGCCCACTTAGAAACCGTTTTTCGTTGCTGAGTGTGAAGTGTAATGTGTGAAATAAGACTGTAAATAAAAGCTATGACAAAATGTCTGAAGTATGGAACTTTTTTCGTTGTTGTAGAGGTAGAATCTGAATCGGCAAGTAGTCAGGCAGCCCGCCAGCTAGATTGCTTGTCAGTGAGTCAATACTCCATTTAGTGATCAAGCCTATAAGTCGATCAATTGCTCACTGAGTTGGTGGCTCAGTTGCTCAGTCACTCGTTCGCTACCTCACTCATTCACTCTCTCACTCTCTCTCTCACTCACTCACAAGCTCACAGTCACTCCAGTGAGACAGCTCGACAGTCTGGTAGGCAGGCAGCCAGTCAGGTAGTCAATCATTAATTCATTTCATTGCTCTTCGCTGGTTGATTTCTTAGCGGTAGATGTCGAATGTGTTGACTACAGTTTTTGCAACAGATGGATAAAGATCAATCCACGATTTACTAATCATACAGACCTATCCCTAAGTTCCTCCAGAGGTAGCATAAAGAACAGTTTATGACCATTATATCCTTTACACAAAGCCGTTTCAATCAATCGTGCTATGAAATTTGCAAAAGATAAACGACGCATAAAACGATATAAGAGACTGGTATTTTTTCTCGACATCATTAAAATTGATGCAACAAAACGACGTATATTTATGAAACAGAAAGACTTTTCTCTGAATTCAAACTTTGCTTTGCTTCACCTTGGGTAAATGTGCGGTGAAAGCATTCACATCTCAAAATTTTCCCTGTCCTCCATGACCTGGAGAAAGCGCCTTTCCTTTCATGTTGTGGGCACGTGTGGAAACAGACCCGATTATTGGGCTGTGATCCCTTATCGCGTAGTCGAGAATTGTGGCCACAAGTGGGGAGCAAAGAGCACTGCTGACCACTGAAAATGCTGCTGACAGTTTATTGGACTCATCCTATCAACTGCCATACAGCCCTCATCTATCACTCCTGCCAATTTGAACTCCCATCTTCCTCATGGGAGTGGCTAATCACGTCATAGGGTTTGTAACCACTTCCGTTCTTTCTGCAGTGTTTAAAAAAACTTGGTCGAGAACCTTTTATCCGGAGTTGCATTCTCCCAATCTCTCTTCCTCTCATTCTGTTCCAGCCCAGGTGTGGGAGCTGGATGAGGGAGAGAAGAGGGCTGAGGAGATCATTGTTCCGTGGAAGGGTGTCGAGAGGTCTTCAAAGCGCGGGCAGGGATAGAAGGAGGGGCATGGAGAGGGATTTTGTGGGCTGAACCACTCCTCCAGTAGCCAGGATCCCGGCCACCCATCAAACAACCCCCCAGGTGGACACTCGGCATGGACCCCACTAGAATGGGTGCGGGCTTGGACAGGTGGACCCTCCATGGAGAGCAAAGAGAGCCCAGGGAAAAGGGATGAATGTGGATGGACCGGGAAGGGCGCTTCAGTAATTCTGATTCCTGGGCGACATTACATTGGAGTTCAAGGGAGACATTGCGGTTTCGCAGAAAGACGAAACAGCCAGAGTTACCATGTCAGGTTTGCATGAATGACACCGACCCTGTGTTAAGGTCGACGTGTGTGTGTGTGTGCGTGCGTGCGTGCGTGCGTGTGTGTGTGTGTGTGTGTGTACGCGCGCGAGCATCTCCACCCTCGCATACTCGTACTTGAGTGAATACGATGGAGTGGCGGTACATTGACACGGCTCAAGCTAATGCAGATTTAATGTTATCAATAAGAGGTGCCATTCCCCACCTCCCACTATATTTCTCATAATATTTGTGCACAGATACGGTAAACGGTGTGTAATTTAACAGGCTATGGAAACACACTAGTTTTTTGTGTTTACTATTTTCAAATGTTGTACATTGTTAGTGTTAGAATTTCATGTTAAAAGATTGCCTACCTGGCTGTATTCTGCCAAAGGTGCGATATAAAGCATGCAATAGCAGTGCACTGTGTATGATGCACATGACGTGCGAACTATCGGAATGGTTCCATCCAAATTCACATGTTTATATTTGCACTTCTTACAAAATGCTACGAGTGGCAAACTACTTTTAATGAGGTGTATATTCAGTTCAATTATCTCACAAATTTTTTTCTGAAGACAATTGTGGCTAAACTATTTTTTCTCGAATCTGACTGATTTTTACATCATTGATTACATTGAATTCAGCAAGCCAAGCTGAGGTACAAGCATGAATATGAACGTGACGCTTCTTGAACAGTTTCAGCTTACTCTTTCGCAGTAGATACAAACCAAACTACATGTACTCGACAGTTGCGTCAAATGGGAAAATGATAATGTCAGTGGGGAAAAAAGTTAAGGATAGTGTCCCTTCAAAAGGGCCTCCGGAATAGATGTGCAGACTAATGGATTTTTAAAGAAAATGTTCCAAAGTTCTCGTGGCAATTAAGTCTAACCATCATTTAGATTTCGACCAAATCTAGCGAGTATTGAAACTCCAACCCCCTCAAAAGCTGCAAAGTCACATTTACTTACCGTTTGACCATATTGTTTCCATGAATTTTGTCTTTCAACTCGATCTGAGGATTATTGTTGATGAGTGCAACTTTTCACATAAATTTAATCTTTTTCTGTTTTCCGAACAAAACTGTAATAACTCAATTAAACCTAATATGATTTGATACGTCATTGATATAATTTATTTTCATCTTTTGTTTTAGCTGTAAAGCAATCGGCGCAAAAACGCCATGAAAATCTACTTGAAAATGTAGGACGCAGTAACGCATTCGGCCTCTCGAAATATATGACTGTGTATGAGATAAGGTTAAAGTACCAAAAATTACAAAATGAGATATTTCAGCAACAACATCATTCATTTATTCGTGCGTATTCTAAGGGGGGAAAGCATGTTGATAGAGGAAATCTTTTGTTAATACTGAAAATATGCCTATAATTATGTTACTTCGTGCGCTGATGAATTTACTCAACGTTTTCTCGAAAACTGTTTTTCGCACTGCAGCGTTGTTTCTCTTGCACCGTCACAAATCGCCTACGTCCAGGGGGCCTCATGTTGCTTTACAGAGTCACGTTCTAGTTGCAGCTGTATTCGAACTTGTTAGAAGCAGCTGGCCTGGGCTGATATGATAGATGGAAAAAGTTGTTCCTTTCTTCGTGTTTATATTGACAGACCGCATCCAGAGCCGATTGCATCGATTATCCAAAATTGATTACTTCTTTCCGCCGCGTCAGTAATCAAACAAACGCAAAGATATGAATCGACGTTCGTGGGGGCAGACTGGGTCGAGCCATAGAGCGCATTATTGCTACGGTCCTCGCGGACTGCCAGACAGATTTATGTAACGCCTCAGTCTGCAGTCTTCTCTCCCCCAGACGCTAAATCGCCTGTCTATTGTGTAGATCTCCGGCAAATATGTTCAGGTGCGTTAAATCAACCAGAAGGAATTGAACCCAACACATTTCATCCCAATACAGCGAGGCTGGGCGATGGCACCGCGAACTCTGTTGAACGCCTTGCGGCCCTGGCTCCATCAGTCTTCCAACAGAGAAGCATTCAGAACGCAGCGGGCGCGGCGTCAATGCAGAGCTCACCGACACGGCAATTACAGCGGAAACTTTCATTTCCTCCACACCCGAGCAACCACTGGATCGCAGCGGGCTGGTTTCTGGAGACCTCCGTTCAGCCCGAGAACAACGCAGACCGCTGTAATTTCCCTCCGCGACCCCCAAGCTGACCTTTCTCCTTATCCCCCACCTTCACTCGCTTTCCACCCACGTGACCGAAGGTTGTCGAGTGACTTGGTTACCACCAAGCGTCCCAACACCGTGGAAGTGCGGCAAGTGCCAGTGTAAGACACACTGCATGTCTCCAACAGCAGAAAGGAAGAAGCATGAACAGCAATGTCACGGTTTGTGATGGCGATGCTTGCCTTATTTGCAGCCCTTTCGAATGTAGTGGATGTAGTGTCTGACAATTACTGGAAGCTGTAGTCCTGCCTTTTGGTTATTTGCATGATAAACATAGCCTCTCCCCGCTGAGAAATAGACGGAGTGCACGGAAAACAAAGGGAGTAAATGCATCGTATAGCTCTGATTTCGTCAACAGCCATCATCAGCTGAAGGAGCATTGTGCAAGCTGTTGATACGTGTGTATCCAATATCGTAAGCCGCCTGATGGGACCATTCTAGTAAACTAGAGATTTCGCCTACCGGCAAAAGTATCTCTAGCACAGTTGACGTCACGTGATGGAAGGTTTTTGGCCAATTTATGCAAACGGAGGTCACACGAGAGGCTTGTGGGATAGCCGATGTGCTCCCTGACATACGCCGTTAAAATAGTTCTAAGACTATTTCGCACAAAACTCTTAACTTACTCTTGTTGAGACAACAAACAAACGTTTATTCGATACAATAAAATGTTTGTGTTGAAATGGAAACAAGTTTTGACATCTGAATGATTTCTGTAAAAAGTGGAGAGAAAAATAGTATCAGAACGAACTATTTTTGGCGCAATGCTGTAATGCGAAGGGTCAAGCCTATTACGCATTCATTGCGAACTGTGCCAGAGTCAATACTACTGACTCGGGTTTACAGAATGTGATGGGACTAGTTAGCTTGCCCACAGTGAAGGTAAAAGGTAAAAAATAGTCCGAGTCACGGGTGAAGAGCCGCTCTGAACATGAAACTTGCCTTTATTTGGCGATTATTCGGTCAAACATTCTAGAATGACAAAGCAGGGATGTGAAGGGACTCAAGTTTTCCTTGAGACAAGCGGAGAAGACTTACAAAGATCTGCAGAGGTAGAAACAGTTGCTGCACGTTTCTTAAGGAGTGAAGGTATTGAAGTCCGTGAAGTCCTTAGACGTTCTTTATACGAATGTTCATGGCAAGAATGCAACCCTGAGTCTTGGACGTACACCACTGAATTCACCGAAAGCTAAGAGGTACACAATGAGAGAGAGAGAGAGAGAGAGAGAGAGAGAGAGAGACAGAGAGAGAGAGAGAGACAGAGAGAGAGACAGAGAGAGAGTACAAACAACTCTCCTTTCCCTATTCGAAAACCAAACCATCTTTCAAAATTACTCTCTGAATAGTCTGTAACCTTCTGACCAATCAAGCAAGGTATGCAATCTGCGGAACGAGTCAGAACCAGTCAGTAAAACATAGATATTTCAATCTGTTCTGAACGGTGTCATTTGTACGTATATAAGAAGAGAATAAACACACAGAGATATACAGACACACATGAACACTCGTGCATGCACACACGAGCGCGTGCGCGCGCACACACACACACACACACACACACACACACGTATGTATGCAAGCACATCGAAGGAGAGACTAAGAGGTGCTAACTGAGGTGTCAGACGGAATGCGCTAATCCGTAAACCTAGAGGTACTGTACACATTGGGAACGTGCGTTGTGATAGAAAAAATTGGCTGAAGTCGTTATCAGCAACTTTTGCCTCTCTCTCGCTTCATGCGCACATATTACTCTATGTTTCCCAACGCATTCCATCAACTCACCCCCTCTCTCTCTCTCTCTCTCTCTCTCTCTCTCTCTCTCTCTCTCTCTCTCTCTCTCTCTCTCTCTGTGTGTCTCTGTCTGTCTCTGTGTCTCTGTCTATCTGTCTGTCTGTCTGTCTGTCTGTCTGTCTGTCTGTCTGTCTGTCTGTCTGTCTGTCTGTCTGTCTGTCTGTCTGTCTGTCTGTCTGTCTGTCTCTCTGTGTGTGTGTGTGTGTGTGTGTGTGTGTGTGTGTGTGTGTGTGTGTGTGTGTGTGTGTCTGTCTGTCTGTCTGTCTGTCTGTCTGTCTCCCTCTCTCTCTCAGTTTTTTTCTTCTCTCTCTCTCTCCCTCTCTCCCCCCCCCCTCCCTGAATATTTCTCTCATGATATCTGTCTTGTACGCATTCCATATGACTCTCATTAATCTTTTTCCACAAAATGGATTGCCATTTGAGGTAAAGTGAGCAGCTATGTCGGCTACTCGAAAAATAAATTCAGCTGTCGCTATTTAAACACAAATTTAGCATTTTTTAGAATGTATTGCG
Organism: Theodoxus fluviatilis; assembly: GCA_034096865.1. Classification (NCBI taxonomy): domain Eukaryota; kingdom Metazoa; phylum Mollusca; class Gastropoda; order Cycloneritida; family Neritidae; genus Theodoxus; species Theodoxus fluviatilis. The sequence continues at coordinate 240,938 of JAWQFJ010002377.1, forward strand.
ATTTATCTGCCTAAAGGACGGAATGTGAGGATAATTTGTGTGGAGAATGAATGAGTAAACTGCCAATATTTAGAGTGAGCCCTTTTCTTTGCAATTTTTGCATCGCAAAACTCAACACGCATCCAAAGCCGCTCGATGCCCCCTCAACAGCAGGAGCCCTGGCTGCTGGACTTTCAGGACCCACTCCAGTAGCTCAGCCAGGGGCCACACTGGTAGATCAGCCAGGGGCCGCTCCAGTAGCTCAGGCAGGGGCCTGCTCCAGTAGCTCAGGCAGGGGCCGCTCCAGTGGCTCAGGCAGGGGCCGCTCCAGTAGCTCAGCCAGGGGCCGCTCCAGTAGCTCAGCCAGGGGCCGATCCAGTAGCTCAGGCAGGGGCCGCTCCAGTAGCTCAGCCAGGGGCCTGCTCCAGTAGCTCAGCCAGGGGCCGCTCCAGTAGCTCAGCCAGGGGCCGCTCCAGTAGCTCAGGCAGGGGCCGCTCCAGTAGCTCAGCCAGGGGCCTGCTCCAGTAGCTCAGCCAGGGGCCGCTCCAGTAGCTCAGCCAGGGGCCGCTCCAGTAGCTCAGCCAGGGGCGGCCCCATTCTGCGAACCCGATTCAGTAGTGACTCTGGCGTTGTTCGCTATGAATGCGTAATAGGCTTGACCCTTCGCATTGCAGCATTGTGCCAAACATAGCTCGTTCTGGATACTATTTTTTCCACTTTTTACAGAAATCATTCAGATGTCAAAACTTATTTCCCTTTCAACACAAACATTTTATTTTATCGAATAAACGCTGGTTTGTTGCCTCAACAAGCGTAATTTATTATTTTTGTGCGAAATAGTCTTAGAACTACTTTAACGGCGTATGTCAGGGAGCAGAGTGCTATCCCGAAAGGCCCTCGTGTGACCTCCTTATGAATATGCCGGATGGATTAGTCCCATCACGTGATATGAACTGTTCTAGAGACTGTTTCGCCGGCAGGCGAAGTCTCTAATGGACTAGAATGGCGCCCATTAGGCTGCCAAAGTGGCTACCGAGAGGCATCGGGACAGGGTCAGATCATTCAGATCCAAACATGCATTCAAATCACCCCGGAAGATTGAGCCCAGCCCAATCGCAACATCAACCTGGTCGTCAAAAGCTCGTTTATCCACTCTGAAGAACATTACTACACATACATGCTAAACCTAATGCGAATAATTGCCTAATGTGAACATTTTGCTTAATGTGAACAGACTGTAGATTTTCTCGACAGACAAGCAAATTAATTAAACTGACAGTTAGAGAGAGAGAGAGAGAGAGAGAGAGAGAGAGAGAGAGAGACAGACAGACAGACAGACACACAGACACACAGACACACAGACACACAGACAGACACACAGACAGACACACAGACAGACAGACAGACAGACACACAGACAGACAGACAGACACACAGACAGACAGAGAGAGAGAGAGAGAGAGAGAGAGAGAGAGAGACAGAGAGAGAGACAGAGACAGACAGACAGACAGACAGACAGACAGACAGAGAGAGACGGACAGACAGACAGACAGACAGACAGACAGACAGACAGACAGACAGACAGACAGACAGACGAGAGAAAGAGAGAGAGAGAGAGAGAGAGAGAGAGAGAGAGAGAGAGAGAGAGAGAGAGACAGAGAGGTTCCCAAGATGAAAGATAACCCGGGGAGTTAGAGTCTTTCAGCACTGGGAGCGGTCTTCCATCGAGCATTGCAGAGGCACAAAGATGATTTTGCTAACAGTCACGCCAATCATCTCTACAATGACGAATCGCACGCCTCTGTTGCTTCCTTGTGTCAAACTTCATCCAACGCCTCACTGTTTGAGAGATCAGTCATCACATTACTCTGTAGCCGACCTCACTGCCCAAAAGATGATTCCCCAGCTGGCCGTTGCTTTCCATGTAACTCAGTAACGTGGACAGTTGACTCAGCAGCTTACCAGTCCATATTGATACAGCTGCGGCGTCGATGGCGTCGCTATAGCAACTAACTGCCATAAGGTCACGTGGCATGTCTGAACCCTTGTCCACTGTTTAGGAAGAGACGACACACACTGATGTAAACAGCACTCCCACCCACTGACGCAGCTGTAAGGCTCTAGATCGGGTTAAAGTATCGCGCCCTTGTGATCCCAAAGGCCAGAAGGGTACGCGTCTTTGATGGGCTCCACCTTCCTGCTTACCCACCCCGCTCTGTTAGCCGCCACTCCCGCTGTAGAGGAAGTCTAGTCACTGTGTCAGCAGCTGACAAAGCTTTCAAGACCAAGGTGCTACGTCGTGGGTCGTGTACTCATTTATTTACTCATCGTTTGCTTTTGTCCTGAATCAGGATGCCCGTAATGCCATCGGTTAAATGAACTTTCTCGATCTTTTCACCTCGCCATGCCCCAGTCCGCACCCACCACCTCCAATAGATCACCCCTGTCCTCTGAAGAGACGTTATGGTCCAATGTCAATAATTATATGTGTGTGCGTGCGTGTTAATGCAGAGTGAGATTACTGCACTTTTTCTAGTATATTTTGTGCAACGACACTCTGGGACAATAAATGTACGTTTGAACTAATGGGACTCATGAATTACACTAGTCACAATAAGTTAAGGGTCACTCTTGAAATTTTATGAAATTACAATTTGTTGCAATGCTAACTGAAAAAAAGGAGTTACCAGACAAAAGCTTGACAGTGGTTGCGTATGAAATTATTCTGCAGTGTGAAGGAGCCTTTAGCGCGTTACCCTTTGTTGAAAAAGCGTTCACGTGCGGTACAACGAAGCCGTTTTTGGGAAAAGGCATGCAAATCGCTGACCAGTTACATTTGTAACACATGGCTGTTGAAATTATATAAAAATGCACGTGCCCGACCAATGTCCCATGAACAGTTTTCAACGGTAGTTGGATAAAACGAGAACGAAAATGTTACCAAATCACTGCAGAGAAAGACATGGTTGCAAGAAGAAAGCTGACGACTGTTGATCGTGGCCGAGCCCTGGGTTGGGCCCAGGAGGGTGTTTCTCAAAGAGAAGTTGCCAAGCGGTTGAGAGTGAGTCTTTCCGTCATTCAGCGCCTTTTGCAGCGTTTTCAAGCCACAGGCAGTACTGAAGAACGCCCACCTTCCGGACGCCTTAGAATCACAAATCAACGTGATGACAGATCTCTGCGTTTTGCGGCTCTACGGGACAGAAAGATCACGGCAACAAGGATCCAACAGCAGCTGAGACACGCAGCAAACGTAAACGTTTCACAGCAGACAATCCGGAACAGACTCCACGAGTGTAATCTTCGTTCAAGAAGAGCAGCTGTCAAATTTTTTTTTTTTTAAATGAGGAAGAACTTTATTCACTGTTTACAAGGACGCAACACATGAAAAAAGGACGTAAATGTATGTACATGAACAGGATCAAGACTAACATCCAGTCTTGCGACTTAAACGCGCACGAATTTAGAGGCTGATCGAGTTATTCTCGAGACCGAACAGACAGTTACTTTCTTCGCACCCGTGCTGCTTGCTCGTGCTGGTCCAGCCTTGTTGATGACCTGCTGCGAGTCTTCGTGCTGCCCGCGTGGTTAACTCCAGCCCATCGCCAGGCACGATTGGCCTGGTGCCGTGCCCACCGACTCTGGACCAGGCTACAGTGGAGCACAGTTCTTTTCACGGATGAGTCCCGCTTCACTCTCACCTACAATGATGTCAGAGCTCGAGTCTGGAGGCGCCCTGGAGAGAGATTTGTTGATGCCTGTGTACGAGAGCACGACCGTCACGGTGGGGGGGGGGGTCGGTCATGGTGTGGGGAGGCATTCATCTTCATGGCAGAACCCCTCTTCATCTTGTTTAGGGCAATTTGAATGCCGCCAGATATAGGGATGATATCGTTCAGCCTCTCATCATGCCCACTCTCCAAGCCATGGGCCCGGGATCAATCCTGCAGGATGACAACGCCACACCATACCGTGCTCACGTGGTCCAAGACTTCATGAGGCAGCAGCAAATTTGTCGAATGGACTGGCCAGCACGATCACCAGACATGGCACCCATCGAGAATGTCTGGGATTTGCTTGGCCTGCGCGTCAAACAAAACCACCCGCCTGCAGACATCCGGGGTCAGCTGTTCTAATTACTGCAGCAGGAATGGCAGGCCATCCCTCAGCAGACCACGGTAAACCTGCTGCAGTCCATGAGGAGAGGATGTGTGGCGACTCACCGTGGTCACACACATTATTGACCCCAGCCAAACGAAATGACTTAGCCCCTGACTTTCAAAAATAGGGTTGGGTTGGTTTTTGACCACGTTTCCGATCTGAAAAAATCGTACTACCGCTGAGTGTTTGGGGTGAAATTCGTGCTAAAAGATGAAAACTAATTGACATAAATTTATTCTGATATGCCTTTGCGTTTCAATGTTATGCCAGTATTCGTAAGTAACCCTTAACTTATTGTGACTAGTGTACACATATTGACTGAAATTATTATGCAGTCGTCAGAGGCTGGAGATAAAGACAACCCCCCAACCGAGGGATTGCTCGGGATTCCACTCTGGTCGGGTTTTTAACATATTCTCAGTGTGATTTGATTCCGCGCTCCCTCAATTTGTTTTTCAACTTCTCCTATATACATGTACTTGGAAAAACCTAGAGCAGTTGACTTTCGCCACTATTGCTTGATATTTGTCTCTTCTGTTGGTATTTCTGCAGATATGTCGCATTCACTCACAACCACCATTTCCACCACTACCACAACCACAACCTCCACCACTATCACTACCACAACCATCACCTCCACTAGTACCACTACCACAACCACCGTCACCACTACTACCGATGCCGCCGCCACCATCACCACGACCACTATCATGACCACCTCCACCACTACCACTCACCACCACCACATCCACAACCATCACCATCACCACTACCACTATTACCACCTTCATCACTGCCGACACCACCAACAACACGGTCACCACCATTGATGTCACCACCACCACCACTGTCACCACCACCACCACTGTCACCACCACCACCACCACCGTCGTCACCACCACTGTCACCACTGTCACCACCACCACGTGGAAGTGGTAATTGTGGCAGTGGTGGTGGGTATTGTTATGTTGATCATGATGTTGGCGATTGGGCGTCGATGGCGGTGATGGTGGTGGTGAAGGTGACGGTGGCGGCAGTAGTAGTGGTGGGGTTGATGTTGTGATAGTGGTTGCGCTGGCATTGCAATGCTGGTTTTGGTGGTGGTGGTGGTGGTGGTGGTGGTGGTGGTGGTTGTGGTGGTTGTGATGGTAGGGTTGCTGTTTTGGAGTATGGTGGTGGTGGTGTAGTGGTGGCAGCGTCAGTGGTGGATTTGATGTGATGACGGTAGTAGTGGTGGAAATGTTGCAGTGGTGGTTGGATTTATGGAAGAGTTGTTATTGAGTGGCAGTTCAAGTGGTGTTAGAGTTGGTGTTTTAGAGGTAGTGGTGGCTTTGATGCGGTGATGGCGGATGTAGTGGTGGTAGTGGCAGTGATGGGGTCATTTTTGCGGTGTCGCTATCGGCGGTGGTGGAGATGGTAGTGGCGGCGGTGGTGGTGTTGGTAGTGAAAGTGGTGATGATTTAGGTGGTGTATCAGTAAGAAAAATAGTGCTTCACTTTCGTGGAATTTCCTTCAGCAGGAAGGGGTTATGTTGTCTCGGGGAATATGGACATTCCTGATACTCTCTGAAATGTAAACGTTGCGTAAGATGCAATTGTTTATGGAAATCATGAACTCTCAGAAAATTTCGATGAGCATTCCCACCCCCAAAAAAAGGAACAAACATTTCTTCGGAATTTTTCTACGCCAATATCGACCAAGCGACCAGCGGGCCAGGACAGCGTCGGGGATGCGAGGATGCCAGGAAGAATAGAAACTGCCAGAAGCCAATCTAACACATTAACGCTCCTTGTCGCTGCAAAAACTCTTGCATTTAGGTTCGTCCTATGAAAACATGCATTTCCCATCAGGGCAACGAATGTGCAAAAGACTCCCACGGGGAAAAAGACACATTCGAGAAGGCGATGCAGAGGAAACATAACTCTCAATGAAGACGGACTGGGGTTTTTGTCTGCTTGAGATCTGGAAGAGGCCAGAGGGATTCCTTTATCGTCCTGCGCCTTGTCGCTACGGCCGCCCGCCGCATAGCGTCTAGTTACGGATTCAATGGTCTCTTCGATGCGTAAAATTACTCTGGACAAAACTCTCCGCCACCATCCTCGCAGGAGTTAATGCACGGGCTCGTTTCTTATTGATTCAACGGACGAATCCGAAGAGAGCGGGAGAAAGAGAGAAGAGCAAAGGGAGAAAGTTCAAAAACATCAGCTTCGGTCGATAGCCGTGCATCCTCTTCAAGACGGCCGCATGGTAGGTGCCGAGAAGGAGGAAACAGTTTCGCACTCTTAAGATGCTGGCGAAATCCATCAGAATCTCCGCCCTTTTGCAATTCTTGTCATATCGTCGCGCCGTTTGTGGCAAATGCATTTCCATGGAGAGATTGATGGTCAGAAAATGCGTCGCGCAACCGTAATGAGTGCGATTATCGCCATTGAAATGTAGCGGCAAGGCCGGAGGTCTTCCGATGCAAAACCCCACGGGGAGAATGTCAGAGGAAGACCCGATTATCTGCCCTCTTTGCATGACTCTCGTGCATGCGTGCTGCACAGAGTGAGGCCATTAGTATTTCTCCATGCCCATTAGGTCACCTCTCATCCGTCGTCCATGTCGTATTCACTTTGATCTCGCCAAGGACGTGATTAGCCAAACCAGGAGGCTCTCTGACTGAGCCCTTGCACACCTTCGGGTATCAGGGCTCGATGAAATAAACGCGCAACTGCACTGAAATGAAGGTGATGAACGCTCGTGAGAAATCGATAGGTACTCGGACAACTTCGCGTCAAAGTACGTGCATATTTCCTCTTGTGTCTAGATGGTGCTCCGAGTGTTTCTACAATACTCAGTGCGCAGTAGTGATGACGTAATTCTTCAGGAAACTGCCTGCAGCGTTATTTGTCCACTGCAAGCAGGACAGTTGGGCGACTGTGCTATTCCATCTCGCAGCAGTGCACTTTGCCCAGTTGTGAATGTGCCTGAGTAAACCAGGCAAAAGTCCCTGAAAGCGATTTCGACTGAACTTTCAGCAAGGTCGTCACATAGCAGTGTAATGTATCGCTTTCTATTCATTTACGCAAAAGTTGTATATATATATATATATATATATATATATATATATATATATATAACCACATGCGCTATAAACAAGCTGGAAAGAGGAGTAATAACTAAATAGAGCTCATGGTTGAAAATCTGACGAAAGTTATCATTGTTGGCACTTAGGTCTGGGTTTCTTGCACGGTCACATTCTTGTTGACCTCCCACGCCCAGCGTGCTCCCAGCAATCGGATGCACCGCCAACATGGCCGCCTGACGCAGGCAAGTGCAGGGGTGTTCAACTTTTTTGTGGTGGTTAATCCGCCGAGCTGGTTGCACATACACTTCATTGGCCCGCAAGGCTTTGCACTGGTCCTTTTGAATCGTAGTACATGTACCATTTATCTGGAAGCAAGTGATTTCGTTTCTCGTGTTCATATTGTTTGTCTCTTTTATATTTGTTTTCTTGGTCGCTGTGTTTCCACTGTGTATGCTGGCGATGGCTTCCTAGCATTACGTATCACAAACGCATCCATGAAGATCGAGTTCATTGTCGTTGCGAACCAAGCGTCTACATGACAGTAAATCTCGTGGCGTGTTATCGTATAACGAGAAAGATGGCGGACATCGCAGCAGACGTCACGACTGTTGTAATCAAGTGACGAAACAGAGGGGAAAAGTATGACAGTTACTGAGTTAGGGCGCGTTTGTTTGGCCACAAATCTCATGATTCTCCCTGAATGTCTAGTCGAGGGCGAGTGAGACGCTCCTACAGCTAGAAAAACGGCCAATCATCTCGCAAGGTGGAAGAACATGGCTGCGTCCTGGCGCCAGAGTCGATGAAGAAGTTGCCGATAGACGAAATAACTGACGATTCAGATATCACATCAGTTTTTCACTTCATAGAACACACCATGGTGTCATATCGCATGGCACGGGAACTTTTTCAACGAAGGAAAAGCAACCCAGGTTCAACTGTAGACAATGTTGTCGAAAATGTGAGGCCTCGATTCATTTCGATCAATTCGAGGGACCATGGACATTACATCATATGGACGGCTGGCTCGCTCAGCCTGCATGCGCAGTGTCATATAAGAAGTTCGCCGATGGCCTCGTTTTAAACACTTTCTGATTTCACTTCCGGTTACTCCGCTTACTATGGACGCCGCTGTCGAGCGAATTCTCATGGTAAGTAAAACAGATAATTGCTCAAACAGTGATGATTTATTCCATCAGTTGAAACTGTAAGTACATTTGCAGGCATCCCAGACACACTTTGCAGTACAAAAATTGTATTCATTCCACTTTTGACGGAAAACAAAGCACTTTTGTCAGGCTATCTACTTCGTCTGCGGACGCCACTGTCGAGCAAATTCTCATGGTAAGTAAAGCAGATAATTGTTCAAACAGTGATGATTTATTCCATCAGTTGAAACTGTAAGTACATTGCAGGCATCCCAGATACACTTTGCAGTAAAAAAAATGGTATTCATTCCACTTTTGACGGAAAACAAAGCACTTTTGTCAGGCTATCTACTTCGTCTGCTACTACGGACGCCACTGTCGAGCGAATTCCTGGTGTCGCTGAGGTCCGCGCGTCAGATATAAATAGAAGTGCGCGAAGAATGTACGCTGTTCTGTCCAAGATGAGATGAAGATTTGTTTTGATTTCAATGACAAAAGACGTCTAACACACCCACATCCCACTGAAACAAATTATAATGAAAGAAACGAACCTCGTTTGGTGCAAGCATCGTCAAAGTGTCGACTGCAGATCTTGGCCATGTCTGGGTTGCATGCATCGTCCACTCGATCAATTTTAGCAATGATGGCTGATCTCCATTTGTTTTTCGCTTCACTGACACCTTTTCTTGGAATTCCAACAAAATGAAGTCCCCTGCATGCCACTGATGATACCTTACAATCAACAACACAACACTTGGCTCCATCTGAAGTACTGTTCGCCCTCCTTGATATTGGTTTAGGAACCACGGCAGCTCTTGTATCACTGTCATTAATGTCACTCATTTCGCAACACACTGTGGTTGACTCTGGAAGTAACTAGGCGTTTCAGAAATGGCTGACAACAAAACTAAACAGAGGGTTACAAACTAGACACATTGTCCCACCGACTTATGCGGAGAAAAAAATTAAGATGGCAAAAACTAAGACACAAAAATCGTGATTTTCGCCAGGTGTTTACGCTAACAAAGGCATCGGCCATTGAAAGCGGAGCAACCGGAAGTGCAATCAGAAAAGTGTTGAAAACGAGACTATCGGCGAACTTATTTCTCTACACGCCACAGTCAGCAATCCATTCTTATTGGATCCATGAAGGGACATAATTCATACAGCGTACGTATACTGCAAGCCATAAAACCATTTTTGGCAGTGTATGTCTAGAAATACTCAATATACCTACTCCTCTAAATATACAAATGAACATTCGAACAGCAAATACTTTCGTGTACGTACACTTTTCCATTCTCGATCCCTGAGAAGCACATTACAGGCACTGTTCTCTCCGAACACCAGCCCAACTCGCACTGTCTCCGCCATTTTGGCTCATCCGGATCACTGCAGCGGGAAGAATCGAGGGAGCTCCGGACCTTATGAGTGCGTCCTTATGAGCGAGGAACGTAGGCAACGCCTAGCCCTCGCGATTCTCTCGAGATTTGGGGCCAAACAAACACGCCCTTAGATCATCGGAGTGCTTTATTTCATTCTACTTTCTAACTAGCCCGTCGGTCGATGACTCTCCAGTTTAATATAGTCCGAAGAAAGTTTTACTCGTCTGGGACGGGCGGGCGAGTGGTTTGAGCAAACCTGCATTACTGGGACCGCTGACGCGTCGGAGAGTTTCGTGCGTGTTATGCGAACACGTGTCTTGCTATTCCAAGTCACTTTACGTACACATTCCAATTGTATTTTTAAAATGGTGCGAATGGATGAATGGAAGGAGTTGTACGGCGTATCGACCTTTATAGGCTATGTAAGGCCATTCGCTTTGAAAATCACAAAAACAGTTTGGAGTAAGCGCAAATCAAGTCACGATGTCCCTATTTATTCTCCTCTTACGAATCGCGTAGAGAGACGCGGTGGGTCTATTCTGACCCCCAACCCCCAGGTACAAAAAAATTACTGCCACCAGCATCAACAAAACACCGACTTTAAAGATGGCGACAATGCAGATCTCTGTTAATGAGACACAACGAGTATTATTCGGTCTCTATCAGTGTGACGTATTGATGCATTGAGTAGATTTTTCTTAAGCTTTCATTTGTCAGAATTTACTCTTTTTTTTCATTTTGGCAATCGATTTCAAAGCAAACTCCTGTCACAATATTGATGTGAATGAGAATGCCCTAAAACGCTGTGTTAAATGCGCACATCTCGATTCAAGACTTACTTTGCCGAAGTGTTGCCACTAAAATGAGTAAAACATAAAAATTACAAAGGTCTTATTTTTGCCACTTGTCTTTTAATCACTTTGGGAAAATAAATGTCATGCTAATTGCAGTATTCATGCACAATGTGCTCGCCGTACACGTTTCTGTCATCATTGCACGTGCAATTCTTGCTCGCTGCACATATCGTGCTTGTCGTGCAATTAGTGTTTGTCGTGCAATTCGTGCTTGTCACTCAATTCGTGTTTGTCGTGCAATTAGTGCTTGTCACTCAATTCGTGCTTGTCGTGCAATTCGTGCTTGTCGTGCAATTCGTGTTTGTCGTGCAATTAGTGTTTGTCGTGCAATTCGTGCTTGTCGTGCAATTCGTGCTTGTCGTGCAAGTCGTGCTTGTCGTGCAAGTCGCCCTTGTCGTGCAAGTCTTGCTCAGCGAGGGAGTCGTGCTTCGGAAGGCGGAGAATTCTCCAATCGAGGATGAGCCTCATACAGCGGCTCACTTCGCTCCACAGCCCAGAGTCCTTGGGTCGATGAGAATGAATGTTGCATGACCGTAAAACTGTCCGACCCGAGGCGTGTTTACGACTCTCGCCCCTTTTCTCCATAAAGCGGGGCCACAAAGTATTCCCTCAGTGAGATAGATGGAGTGCGACATTTATGCAATGTGATCGTAATCCGCAAAAATATCTCGTGTGCAATTTTGTAATGATCGTCCAGCGTCCGTGCTTGGGCGAATTGGCTGACGCATATCGGATGTAGGCAAATTAACCCCCTGCCACCATCGCCTTGAACATCCAGAGACGGGGAATGGGTTTTCTCATTGGCCGTCTCTCTCTCTCTCTCTCTCTCTCTCTCTCTCTCTCTCTCTCTCTCTCTCTGTATCTCTCGTTCTATCTCACTCTCTCTCGTTCTATCTCGCTCTCTTTGTCTTTCTCTGTCTTTTCTCTCTCCCCCCTCCCTCTCTCTCTCTCGCTCTCTCTCTCTCTCTCTCTCTCTCTCTCTCATTCTCTCTTTCTATCTCACTCTCTTTCTATCTCTCTCAATCTTTTCTCTCCTCTCTTCTCCTCTCTCTCTCTCTCTCTCTCTCTCTCTCTCTCTCTCTGTGTCTCATTCTCTCTTCCTATCTCACTCTTTCTATCTCTCAACCTTTTATCTCCTCTCTCTCTCTCTCTCTCTCTCTCCAGGCTTATTAAATATGTCAAAAATCAATTTACCTAAAGGGAGGAACTGGGTAAGATTAATTGAAAAAACATTATCAAACCTTCGATTTGCATATAAGGCAGAAAGGGGGAACTGTGCATGAAAAGACGTTTTTGCGATCTCCAAAGCAACGTTTACGTGACTGCTATCAACAAGAATGGTATGATAAACTCTGCAAAAGTGAGAGATTTACCCTCTACCGTTCTTTCAAATCCCTACTGCACTATGAAAGTTACCTAAGCGACATTAACTTTTAAAAAATTCAGGGATGCTTTTGTACGCTTCCGATTGGGTAGCAATGGTCTCAGAGTAAACGAGAGGTCAAGGGTTGAAAATGTAGTCTTGCATGCATTGTCCATTTTGTGAGGAGGATAAAACTGAGACTCATATTTTACTTGAATGCAATGCATATACTGATTTTAGAGGAAAAGTATCTTTCCAGATATGTGTCCCAAAGCGGGTATGCTTGCGTGTCCAGTTTAATTGCAGGCCGCAAAATACGAAAAACGAGGGATGTCGCAATGTTTGTATTTTATGCTTTTAAACGTCGAGCAGAGAAAATGTTGCATAGATAAAGAATTCATGTGTTTGTCTAATGAATATTGCAGTTTCGCGCTTGTGAAAGCATAAACAACTTCATTCATTCTTGAAAAAAATAATTGGAAAATCTCTTTAACTGTACATATAATCCACCAGTGTAGTCATCGAGACTTGACATGCAGGGTATCAATCCAGGAATGAGTAGTGAGCACTCTTCACTACTTTTAGGGCCTTTAATTTCGTTTGTAAATGTATTTCTTGTATAGTTATTCATTGCTAAACTGTTTTAAAGTTTGTAAATATTTGACAACATCAGATGGGTCGTCGGCCGAATAAAGAGCAATCAACCAATCAATCAATCAATCAATCAATCAATCAATCAATCAATCAACCATCAATCAATCAATCAATCAATCAATCAATCAATCAATCAATCAATCAATCAATCAATCTCTCTCTCTCTCTCTCTCTCTCTCTCTCTCTCTCCCCATACAAAAATGAAACAAAACGTGTTGGTTGTTATTCCATAGTCAATGTCATATTTTTGTTCTGAAGTAATTCATAAGTCAGTGATGCATAATGCATGTGTGAGCTTGAATGCACACACATATGATGTAAGTGGGCACAAATTTGCTTGCACGCAAACAAGCACGCTACAGAGAAAACGTGCATGGGTTATTGAACTGTTGTTAGACTATGACATACGGCCAAAGCCATGCAATTCTCCTTCATTACTTACGCCTTCTTATCAAGTGCACATGCATACGACCCCACTTCTTTTGACCTTCTCCTTGTTCAGAATGGTGTTCAGTAACCGGCAGTGTTCAGGGGCTGAGACTTCTGTCGCTCTACAATGTAATTATGTCTAATCCTGATTAATATTTAACGTGCATAGCCGAAGCCTTGCGGGGGACAGTCAGGGAAAATTATAGAACGACAGGCGGGAATTGAACCCGCTACCTTTCGGTTCGGTAACCTGCAGCGTTCAGGGATTGAGACTCGTGTCGCTCCATCATCTGTCTAATCCTAATTTTTCAAAAGCATGCAAATTCATTACAATTAAACAACGTTCTTGTTTATTCATTCAAATATTTGAATAAAACAACACGACCCATGACCAGCTTAGCCCCTCAGCATGTTGTATTAAAAAATTCAAGTAATTGGGAAGAAAATGATGCACACACACACACACTCTCTCTTTCTTTCTCTCTCTCTCTCTCTCTCTCCTCTTCTCATCTCTCCGCTCTCTCGTCTCTCACATGCTTGACCTTGACCTTTACATGACCTTGACCTTTACATGACCTGACCTTCAGGTGACCTTCAAGGTCAAGGTCAAACAACTAAACCTAGCAATGACATCATGCACTAAGATCTGCTTTACACATTTTCCCTACCAAATTCCATGTGACCTTGACCCAAGGTCAAGGTTATCCAAGGTCACGCAACACAAAGCTGTTAATTCAAGACATAGGAAGCACAATGATGCTTATTGGCACTTTCTACCATGAGATATGGTCACTTTTAGTGGTTCACTACCCCATTTTGGTCCCATTTCATAAGGGTCAAAGTGACCTTGACCTTGATGATATGTGACCAAATGTGTCTCATGATGAAAGTATAACATGTGTACTACAATGTTATGAAGTTTGGGAGAGTTATCTTCCATAGTTCAGGGTCAAGGTCACTTCAAAATATGTATACAATCCAACTTTGAAGAGCTCCTGTGACCTTGACCTTGAAGCAAGGTCAACCAAACTGGTATCAAAAGATAGGGATTACTTTGCCCTATACACCATATATAGGTGAGGTATCCAATCTCAAAAACTTCAGAGAAAATTGAGAAAATGTGAAAAATGGCTGTTTTTTAGACAACATTTATGGCCCCTGCGACCTTGACCTTGAAGCAAGGTCAAGTCACTGTGTATGTTTTTTGAGGCCTTGTCATCATACACCATCATGCCAAATTGGATAGACTTAATAGTCTCCGAGAAAAATCCAACGTTAAAGTTTTTCACGGACGCCCGGACGCCCGGACGCCAGGACGGACGACACGGGTGAGTACATAGACTCACTTTTGCTTCGCATGTGAGTCAAAAAATGCTTGAAAATTATTTTTTTTAGCAAGTCAAGTCAGAGAGGGGAAATTAGAAAATATACACTTACTCACTGCAATCTGTCTCTGTTTGAATAGAAGAAAAGTCTCAAATGACCTGAGAGAAAGAAGGCGCCCTACTCAGCATAGACCTCTTTTGTGTGGTACAGTTCATTGGAGGAGTAGAGAAGGTTTTCGGCATCCTCTGCATCCGAATCGATGTCTGTGTCTGCTGTAAAAACCGTTTCTATCTATTCCTCTCTTTCTGACGCGACGGCGACGAAGTCAATTCGTTTTCGCTTTCAGCCACGAAATCGATTCGTCTTCGCTGTCAGCCACCGCTTCATTCTCGTTGACTGGGACTATTTCCGCATCAGAATCATAAAGATCTTCTTCAGAAGTCCAATATCCACCTAGATCTTCAATATCAGACCCTTCTTCCATCCACACTTCTAATACTTCCTCATTTTCATCACCGATCGATCACCTTTCGACAACGCGACGCCATGTCGACAAGCACATAAACCCGACGTAGGGTGAGCGTAGCTTCTACTACATCTAGCTTTCTCACGGGGACTATACTAAAGAAAAGGTAACTCCAGCGAACACACACTGGACAGAGAATAAAGAGCTGTACGATTTACTTCCCTTGAAACAGACACGGAGATAGGAAAAATTCATTACGGCGACCGCAACACGTACTTGCACTACGTAGCCAACGGGTGTTGGCATTATCGCAACACGTCCTTGCGCTGCGTAAGCAATGGGTTAAAGAAATCGCTCCACTCCACGTCCGCGAGATCATTGTACAATTTGTAAGCCTCTATTAGGTCACCACGAATCTTTCTACCCTTCAATGAGTGCAGATTCAAATACTGTAAGCGCTCGCTGTAAGACATCTCCCGACATTCACTCAACAACTGAACTTGGTAGCCCTGCGCTAGACTTGCTCCACAGCCTCTGACTGTCTTTTTAAATGCGGGTACCATATAATGTTACCATACTTAACTCTTGGACGAACTATAGCTTTGTATAGTTGAATCAGTGAATGAAAATGTCCTTGTTTAAATATATAAAGGTTCTTTTGATAACTCCAATCATCTGATTGGCCTTGTTTATAGAATATGTGGGTCGAATGACAATTTAGGGTCAAAAGTGACTCCCAAGTCTCTCTCCTCGTTGCATACACTACACGTCTACAGTAAGATTTAAGTAATCTTTTCCCATTTTCATAGTGTATTTAACGCATGAATTATTTTTTCCAAGGTGCATTTACCTTACACATTTCTACATTAAAATATAGATTCCAAACATCCGACCACCTCTCCAATCGTTTCAAATCGCCCTGCACCCGGCTACAATTTCTTGACTTATCATAAATCTTCGTGTCGTCGGCAAAAACTTTGCACGATGACTGTATCCCTTCTGGTAAGTCGTTTATGAAAACTGTAAAAAGAACCGGACCCAAAATACTTCCTTGTCCCCTGTCTATCACAGTCTGAGAAATCTTCTCACTGTCTGGCAAAAATGAGACACAAATGCTGTCCGGAATACAACGCAATGAGTCAGTCTGCATTCATGTGGAAGCCATTTTCCCGCCTGCATGTGTTATCACGCGAGCTATAGCGAGAAAGGGGCGTGGCCGTGGAGGAAGATTTCAGCTATTCCGTCAATTGACATCTCAAGGGGGGGAGGTTTCGAGTTTACGACCGAAATAAATCACTTTCTTTTCAAGCCTTGATTTTGAAAATTTGATACATTCAATCTGACCTAACTTCCAGTAAATGTGCAAACTATCAAGGAAATCCGTCCATCAGTTTTTGAGATATCAGCCGTTAAGTCGGGCCTGACAGGTAGAGATACACAATAAATTACGTCACGGTATTGATGACATCACACATTTTGCAATTTCACCATTCCATCAATCGAGTTTTTAGGGAGGAGCTTTCGAGTTGACGACCTTAAAAAGACCACTTTCTTTTCAAGCCTCGATTCAGAAAATTTGATACATTCAATCGGACCTAACTTCCAGTTAGTGTGCAAAATGTCAAGGAAATTCGTCCAGTAGTTTTTGAGATATCAGCCGTGAAGTCGGGACAGACACACACACACACAGATAAAGTCTGTAGGACCTCCAGTAAACCTGGAGGGATAATCGAACAAAAATAGAAAGCCATGGAATAATGACCAAAAATTATATATCAAATGAAAGGTATTTATTTACTCAGTCCATACAAATCATGATCTAACTGGTTCAACATGCATACTGATTTATATACACTGGAATAATCGATGTAATTTGCAAAAAAAGAAAAAGTAGAAAAAACTCCCATCAAGTACTTAAAATTGAAGTATGAATGCATGATGCCTTCAACAAATTATATCTCAAGTGCACAAACAATGTAATTGCTTATACCTATGTTACAGACACGGGACAAGGGAATTGTAAAAAATACTGAAACTGAAGGTGCAAAGCGCCGAACCGACGGCGCAAAGCGCCAAGGAAGCTAGGGGGGTCCGGGGGCATGCCCCCCCGGAAAAAATTTTAATAGGGGAAGCCAAATGGTGCAATCTGATGCAATCTGAGCAGGAAAATTAACTTTCTAGGCTGTTCACTGAAACAGCAACAGTACCAAAAAAAAGTAAATTTTTTTAAGTTCTCACCCAAAATCACATGTCTGTTTTAGATTGATCTCTGCCATCAATAGTTGTGTGTTGGGTGTGCAAATACCCAAAAATTGTACATAGAAAAGTCTGTTCATTTTGTGACTGTTTATTCTTCATTTCATTGATACTCTGGGAAGTTTGCTGAAGAAATCCCTCAGGTCACCACTGGAAACCTGCCTTTTCTTTGCTGGGGCCGATGTCGTAGAATATTTCGGAACCAGGATAAATCGGAACTGGTTCCCAAAAATCCTAGGATATTTCGGAACCATTCCCATTTATCCCGCACCTGGCGGCAGGATATTTGGGAACCACCAGGATATTTTGGAACCACCTTCTAGGTGCTTTCGTATGATTTTCTGAGTTTCTAGACGGTTTCAAATCAGAGTTTACACTTTGTACATTTTATATTTGTAATTCATAAACAGGGAGATAAACAGGTAGGCGAGAATATAATTTTTACACGGAATGATGCAGACAGAATATTAGTGAAGCCATGTGGGCCTTCTGTGCGTGAATTTGTAATTCATAAACAAGGAGATAAACAGGTAGGTGAGAAGATATTTATTGCACAACCTCATCAAAGTGTGAAAAACTCTTCACAATCTGTTTAGAAAAAGTCATAAAGTAAAAAATTAATGTGGGCTAATGACCTTCTAGACGGTTCCGAAATATCCTGGTGGTTCCGAAAAATCCTGCCACCAGTGCCAGGATAAATCGGAATGGTTCCGAAATATCCTGCCACCAGGGCCAGGATAAATCGGAATGGTTCCGATTTGTCCGGTTCCGAAATATCCTGCGACACCGGCACCACATTAGCTTCACTCACGGGCACAAATGACGATCTTTTGTTGATGGGGGTCTGCACCACCTTCATGGCGGAAGAAGAGGCCACCTTGGGAATACAAAACCCCGGAGACACACCATTAGCAGTGACTGGAGGTAAAGTTTCCCGTCTGGAAGCACTGACCACAGCTGATGTGGAGGGTGTGGGAGTCTGCAGCTTATTTTTAGAAGAAGAGGCTACCTTGCGGCTCCATGATATCCGAGCAAAAGCAATGTGGGATGGTCTACGACTTCGGCCATCAACTGGAACCGTAGTATGATGAGGTACAACACGGGTTGATCTCCAGGGAGTTCCAGTGGCTGCCGAATCTTTGGGTCCACAGACGGCGTTGTTCGATGCAAATCCAATTTCAGTGCGTGTTTGTTGGTGGTGAGATGCTTTACCAACGCAGACTTTCCATTTGTCCCGTAATTGATGATTCCTTTCTCGCGCCACTTGCAAATGGCTTCTCCAGGCACGTCGATTTTTGCGATGGAATCGCCGATCAACTGGGATCTCTCCTCACCCTTGTATTTCACTACAACTCTCTCCGACAGCCATTGCGCTTTTCGTTTGTTTTTCACACTGTCAACCTTGTCGATGTTCGCGGACTCAACACTTTCATTTTCCGTCAACACTCGATAGGAGTAAATCGCCATTTTGACTGCTTCGACTTCACAACTGCACAAGCACTCGGAGAATCCGAAAACGAGTATTTTCAGCTTCGGCAAAGATCGGCAATGATCATGACCAATCAAAACGAGCGCAAAGTTTGGATAAATGACGTCGCAGTACTTCGTGAAACAAGACGGAACGACCCGACAGCCGAACTTTCGAAGGCGCCAAAGTTCACCCTACCCCCCCCCCCCCCAATTTTCTCTTCGGATTTGCGTCGATCTCAGAAATGACCCATTGACTTAAAAAAAAAACGGAAATCAGTATAAATACGGATCAGTCCCATGTCTGATGTTAAGAGAACATTTGCAAACAAAAAAAGTCACATAAAATGGTAAAATCACAATATACATTCATGAATTTGTACGGAAATGTGGGGCAATGCTTCTGCGCAGCAATGCTTTGTGTCTTCACCACAAAAAAACACTAAGGTATAAGGTAAAACTGTGCATCAAATGAAAAATCTTTATTTAGTCAACACACTGAGTGAATAATCTACACTAATCCAATATGTAGAAAACAGATTTGAACATGTAATTGAAAACAAATTGTTTGAAAAGTGCACATCCGCACTCACAAACACACCTTGTCAATTCTGAATAACTACTTGATTACTTGATATGGATAATGCTAAAAGAAAATCATGAAAATAAGAATGTCTACTCACTGGAAGGACTGATTTGGAATGATTGGGAAGATGAAATCAGGTTGAGTCACTGAGTATGGTACTCTGCACTGTGAAAGGTCTTCATGCAAGGGTCCACACACAGTGCTTTCTCGCACTGCACACACTGGTAGGCAGTTGTCTTCCTCCTGCCTCCCTTTTCTCTTCTTACTCTGTTGGACTTGATTGCCGCGTTCGACACAATAAACCATGGAATTCTTCTCACCCGTCTTAGAAACGTTTTTGGCATTGAGAACTTAGCACTCTCGTTCCTGCATTCATATCTCTCAGAACATAGGCAGACTGTTTCAATCTCGGGTTTTGCTTCTGATCCTACACCTCTCAAGTACGGAGTCCCTCAGGGCTCTGTTCTGGGTCCTCTGCTGTTTCTACTGTACACCTGTACTATTCATTTTCAAGACGATTCTGCTAAGTTTAGGAGAAAATTTATAGCAGAACTTTAGCGTCTGTATTTGTGAGAAATTCATAGGCCTGTGCAATAATAATAACAAGAAGGGCAAAGCCCATACGACTCACATGCTTGACCTTGACCTTTATATGACCTTGACCTTCAGGTGACCTTCAAGGTCAAGGTCAAACAACTAAACCTACCAATGACATCATACACAAAGAAATGCTTTACACATTTTTCCTACCAAAATACATGTGACCTTGACCCAAGGTCAAGGTCATCCAAGGTCATGCAACACAAAGCTGTTAATTCAAGACATAGGAAGCACAATGGTGCTTATTGGCACTTTCTACCATGAGATATAGTCACTTTTAGTGGTTCACTACCCCATTTTGGTCACATTTCATAAGGGTCAAAGTGACCTTGACCTTGATGATATGTGAACAAATGTGTCTCATGATGAAAGTATAACATGTGCCCCACATAATTATTAAGTTTGAAACAGTTATCTTCCATAGTTCAGGGTCAAGGTCACTTCAAAATATGTATACAATCCAACTTTGAAGAGCTGCTGTGACCTTGACCTTGAAGCAAGGTCAACCAAACTGGTATCAAAAGATAGGGCTTGCTTTGACCTATATACCACTTGTAGCTAAGGTCGCCATTCTCAATAACGTGGGAGAAAATTGGGAAAATGTGAAAAATGACTGTTTTTGAGACCACATTTATGGCTCCTGTGACCTTGACCTTGAAGCAAGGTCAAGTCACTATGTATGTTTTTTGAGGCCTTGTCATCATACACCATCATGCCACATTTGGTGTTGATAGACTTAATAGTCTCCGAGAAAAATCCAACGTTTAAGTTTTTTACGGACGCCCGGACGCCCGGACGGACGCCCGGACGGACGGACGGACAACACGGCTCAGTACATAGACTCACTTTTGCTTCGCATGTGAGTCAATAATAATATAGTTTATTTACGCACATACCTTCCCTTGACAGGCAAGCTCATGGCGTTTACAATCCAAAGAATCAACACTCATACAACCACATTCCCACAAATACTCACACACTACACACATAAACAAAACAAAAACTAAAGTCCAATAGAACAAACTATACAATATACACAGCATTTGCAGGCAAGGTCACGTAAGGCGAAGCAGCTCAGCGGGAAAGGCGGATCGGAAGAGGTGGGTCTTTAGAGCACTTTTGAACTGGGGCAGAGTGTAAAAAAAAAGGTAAAGGTCTGATTTTATATAGCGACTTACACCCTTTGTCTGGGTCTCAAACCGCTTTATACTTTTTACCCCTGATCACTGGGCATCTTGATCAATCGTCACTGGTCCCTCACAACAAACATAGTGACATTTAAGACGCACAGTCAGATACCAGCACCAACTCTGCTCCCTGGGGAGTATTCCAACCCTATGCTGGTGCTTGGCCGCATACAAGGGTTAATTAACTCATTCGCGGCGCGTAGTCTGCTGAACATAGTCGTTCGCGGTGCGTAGGCTCAATTGAGCCTACCACATTAGCATATTTTTGCCCCCTTACAACAAGGAAAATATGGTTTAGGGAACTAGTCTAGTCTTCAATTAGTCTCTGTACTATAGTTTTCCAGCATTAGATCCACACACAGATCTTTCCCGGCCAGACCATAACCTTTATCAGCGATGCACTAGGAGGCATGAAGTAAACAGCGATGGCAGCGGAGAGTGGATATATATCACTAGGTGGGTGAGCCAGTGGAAATTGCTATAGAGGAGGGTTCTGATGCTGAAGAGGATGCTTTGTATGAGATAGGAACTGATGTAGATGATCCCTTTCATGATGATGATGATAGTGGTGATTTTCCTCTCGCTAATGATGAGGTATCAGAGAGCGAGGATGAGAGCGAAGTTGTCATGGTGGCTGAAACTAGTCGATCTCGCCATCAGCTGCTCGGTAGTTCATTGTAGGCTCATACTGGTTGTAACCCAGGAGTAATAAACACAATCATCACAAAATTTCTCCAGTGTGTTTTTGTGATGATCCCTTTCATGATGATGATGATAGTAGTGATTTTCCTCTCGCTAATGATGAGGTATCAGAGAGCGAGGATGAAACTATGTTGACCTCGCCATCAGCTGCTCAGTAGTTCATTGTAGGCTCATATTGGTTGTAACTCAGGACTAATAAACACAATCATCACAAAATTTCTCCAGTGTGTTTTTGTGCCATTTTTTTATGTTTACTTTTTTAATAGAGCCAAGAAACAAGCAGTGGGCACTCTGAGAAAGAGAGCTGGGTGAAAGACCTATTTTTTTCAAAATAGAGGCTCTACTTACTGTCATGGCAAGTGTAGTGTTTTCTTAGCTTGACAAAGTGCAGCATTTGGCTAGTTTTGGCAAAGAAAGACCTTTCTAGCCATGCCAAGTTTAGCTTTGTAGCTACAGTATTTATTTTACTACGATTTTTCAAACTTGGTCAATTTTCCTGTGATTCCAGAGGACAGATGCACTAGAAATTCTGCGCCTTGAATGAGTTAATCGCACTACGTTTTGTCAACATTGCCCTCAGAGGTACCCGGTTTTACTCCTGCGTAGGGAGAAGCAATGCGAGTTAAGCATCTTGCTCAAGGATGCAACTCTGGGAACCACGCAGCTTCGAACGCTGTCAGAATAACGGACTGAGAAAGGGAGACTATTCCAGGTTATAGGTCTAATATAGGAGAAGGCACGCTGTCCTTGAGTTTTCTTGTTACGGCGGGGGACTTTAAGTATTCTAGTCAGCAGCTGAGCGTAGAGATCTGGAGGGCGAGTAGACTGTAAGAATTTCTGTAAGAGCGTGTGGTGCGGTGTTGTTGATGGCCTTGAAGCACAAAGTAGCAAGTTTATAATCTATCTTCTGAGAGATGGGGAGCCAGTGAAGTCTATGTAGGAGTGGAGAGACATGGGTACGCTTGGGACATCGAAAAACTAGCCTATCAGCGCAATTCTGAACTTTCCGGAGTTTGTTAAGCGGATTGTCAAGGATGCCAGTGAGAAGAGAGTTTCCATAGTCGAGACGAGACAGAACAAGTGATGTGATGAGTGTTTTGGTGGCCTGCTGAGCAAGATAATGACGAATGGTACTAATTTTCCTTAACTCATAATATGCTAACTGACAGACTTTGTTGATATGAGCTCTCATTGACAGGTCATTGTCAAACATGAGGCCTAAATTTCTAACAGACTGAGAAAAGACAATGTCACTGACCAATGGTTAGTTTGAGGGCCTGATCCGATTCGCCTCCGCGGCCTACCAGGAATGCTTCAGTTTATGAGAGTTCATGTGAACAAAGTTTGCCAGTTAGCTTACTACGAGTTTAAGGAAAATTAGCACTATTCGTCACTATCTTTCACAACAGGCCACTCAAACCCTTGTCACTTCGTTCTGTTCCGTCAGAACGAACTGACAAGGGTTTGAGTGGCCATAGAAAGATCATCATCGAACATGACACCTAAGTTTCTAACAGACTTTGAGAATTCTATCTCACTCTGACCTATGGTTAGTTTCAGGGCCTGATCGAATTCGCCTCTACCGCCAACCAGGAGAGTTTCGGTCTTTGAATCATTAAGTTTGAGTTTGAGTTTGAGTCCACTGTTTCACATCAGAAATACAAAGTTCACTTGCAGAGAGAAGAGGTTGGATTTGACTGGGATGAGTGGAGTTGTAGAGTTGCAAACAAGCTCCAACTCAATGACTCAAAAACTGAAGCACTAGGTAGGTCAGGTATCCAATGTCAAAAACTTCAGAGAAAATTGGGAAAATGTGAAAAATGGCTGTTTTTTAGACAACATTTACAGCCCCTGCGACCTTGATCTTGAAGCAAGGTCAAGTCACTATGTATATTTTTTTATGGCGGAGGCATGGTCTAAAGTTCTCATACTTCCACTCTCCCTGGAATCCTTCGAACTCCTCTTCGACATCCTCCTCCTCCAGAAACTCAAACCACTCCTGCGACTGTTCTGCACCCAAACGATCGCTACAGTAGTCTCCCGAAAGTGCTTCGAACTCCTCATCTGAATCAGCTTCGATATCACTACCTTCACTGATTGCTGCAGAATCGTCAGCCATGATGCGCGAGATCAGATCTCTCCACAAAAACGATCGTTTCTCCGCTTCTAAATGTAATCACTCGATTTTGAAGGTACCCTGATATTTTGCATAGTTTAAGCTTTCAAACAGTGTTTGAATCTTGTCGATATGTTGAAAATAAGTTGATTTATATACATTTTTGTTGGCAATATCTTTAAAATGCCGAAAGGACAAATTTCTCAGATTTTACATATGTGTACATTATCTGTCATAATATTTTGCCAACTGCTCTGATTCTTTTGAAATTTTAATTGCAAATATAACAAGGGCAAAGCCCATACGACTCACATGCTTGACCTTGACCTTTACATGACCTTGACCTTTACATGACCTTGACCTACGTGTGACATTCAAGGTCAAGGTCAAACAACTAAACCTAGCAATGACGTCATACACTAAGAACTGCTTTACACATTTTTCCTACCAAAATACATGTGACCTTGACCCAAGGTCAAGGTCATCCAAGGTCATGCAACACAAAGCTGTTAATTCAAGACATAGGAAGCACAATGGTGCTTATTGGCACTTTCTACCATGAGATATGGTCACTTTTAGTGGTTCACTACCCCATTTTGGTCACATTTCATAAGGGTCAAAGTGACCTTGACCTTGATGATATGTGACCAAATGTGTCTCATGATGAAAGTATAACATGTGTACTACAATGTTATGAAGTTTGGAAGAGTTATCTTCTATAGTTCAGGGTCAAGGTCACTTCAAAATATGTATACAATCAAACTTTGAAGAGTTCCTGTGACCTTGACCTTGAAGCAAGGTCAAGTCACTGTGTACGTTTTTGTACGCCTTGTCATCCTACACATTCATACCAAATTGGGTGTTGATAGACTTAATAGTCTCCGAGAAAAATCCAACGTTAAAGTTTTTTACGGATTAAAGGACGCCCTGACGCCCGGTCTGCCCAGACGCCAGGACGGACGCCTGGACGCCCGGACGGACGACACGGGTGATCTAGTATGAAAGTATAACATGTGTACTACAATGTTATGAAGTTTGGAAAAGTTATCTTTCATAGTTCAGGGTCAAGGTCACTTCAAAATATGTATACAATCCAACTTTAAAGAGCTCCTGTGACCTTGACCTTGAAACAAGGTCAATCAAACTGGTATCAAAAGATAGGGATTACTTTGCCCTATACACCATATATAGGTCAGGTATCCAATCTCAAAAACTTCAGAGAAAATTGGGAAAATTTGAAAAATGGCTGTTTTTTATACAACATTTACGGCCCTTGCGACCTTGACCTTGAAGCAAGGTCAAGTCACTATGTATGTTTTTTGAGGCCTTGTCATCATACACCATCATGCCAAATTGGGTGTTGATAGACTTAATACTCTCCGAGAAAAATCCAACGTTAAAGTTTTTCACGGACGCCCGGACGGACGACACGGGTGAGTACATAGACTCACTTTTGCTTCGCATGTGAGTCAAAAATGAATCAGCTTCAAGACTATGTAAAGTTTTTACTGTTTCAATGAGAATAAGTTGAGTTGAAGTGTATTTTGGAACCAAAAAATTATGTGTTCTAGAAAAATTTTCACTTTTGTCACCTTTCCAATTTTTACAGGAAAATTTTGTATTCTAGGAGCTGCAGTCATGATGTAGTGGAGTAGATTATTTATTTACCTTTCTAACAGTTTTTAGATATTGTTTCTAGGATGTGTAGAAGAGAAGAAATAATTTTTTGAATAAAGGATGTCGACTTCTTTTTTTTCTTGGAAAAACCCTCAGGTTTTAGGGAGGCTTTTTCATCGCGCACTGTAGGTCGTAATGGGTTAAGGCATATACCATGAAAAGAATATAAATTTGCGCCAAGATGCAAGAAATGAAAGGAGTTAATCATGAACAGATTTGATAGTGAAATCAATATTTCCACACATGGCACTTACCTGCACATCCCAAGGCCGGAAGAGAAACTGGCGGTTGAGGTTGGATTTCTCTATAGAGTCCATGTCAGTGACAATGACCTGCCCTTTGGGTCCACAGCCCAGTCCTATCAGGGCCCAGGTCTTCAGCATCTCACAGCCAATGGCACCAGCCCCCACCTGCAGCACAGCCAAGACCAAGACCTTCAGGCCTATCCTCTAGCGATGGGTCTTCCTAACTGCTATAACATGGTACATATGGTTTACTCAGTAAACACCTATCTCATGTTAGACAATGCTGTGAGGCATACATTTACATGCACTTAGGCCAAAGAAGAAAATGGTTGTGGTTAAAGTAACATGGCCAGAAAAAATAGATTGGCCAGAATTATTATTTTTTAATATAAAGAAGAGGCTAGATTGAACATAAATCACAATTTCTTTCACTTATATACTTTTTCCCCTTAACCCTCTTAGCCCCAGAGGTTAAAATTCGTTACACCTACCATGACCCCAGATCGTTAAAAGTCTGCAAGCCTTGGGCGACTGTTTAACAGCTGCTTCCACTTCTGGGAGGGTCTGGCCATGAGAAAGTTTATCTTAGCTCCACAGAGGAATGACCACTGCGGATTGTCTTACATTTCCTTGCTTCAAAAAGCCTGGGAATGACCAGCAAGGAGTGTGATTTGCTCTTGTTTGCTTCGCTCACAACATGAGTTGCAAAATGGCTGGGTTCAGTGGAGAGTCGTATGACTTCGAGGCTTGGTACAAAAATATATTATACAAAATTATTTCTGATGTGGAAAAATTGAAGGAGGAAATGGACAAAGAGTCGGATGTAGACATATCTGAGGGTTCAGAAGATTAACTCTTTCCATATGAAGAGCTGCACAGTGCGCCAACAGAGGGTTCATTTCGTTTCTGGTCAGATCTGATTTTACTATTACTTCAAATGGTTTTCCAGCACAGACGAGATCCCAACATCCGGCTGCACATTACAGAAGCGTCGGCCGCGTCTTGAGCATTAGTTTTGGTTATTTGGACTGCCTTTTTCAAGTTGTTTACAAATGAATTTTTCAAGATGACGGAGCCAAAACCTAGCACTTCAAAATCAACACGCCCTACTCGCTTTATGGCAGAAATAGCACTTGTTGTGATCGAAAACTGCATGAGACAGCAACACTGAACTCAGCAATGAAAGCAGTGATAACACGCGGAGTCGATCTCTGCACCTCTGTCGAGCTCAGAGTCTGACACACCCACCTCCAAAAAAGTTGCGAAGCGATCCTCCCCCCTCTACCAAAGGAAAGGGAAGAGGAAAACGTTCCAGAAGTTCTCCAAGTCCATCTGCATCTCTGACTCCATCAGCTACATGGCGGTCAAATGGTCAGTCACAGCTAGTGACTGAGGGGGCTACGCAGAATTCCTTTCAATTCTGCCCCACTCGTGAGCCTGGTGTCTCCCAAAATCTCGGCCTTAACACTTCATCTTCTCCCCTCAACTGTTTTTCCAAGCTCTTCAATGTTGAAGTAAGGGACTTTCTCATTGCTTCAATCAACAATTTTACTAGGAAAAAAAATCAGTGATGACCCTACTACTACCACGTCTCAGTCCACATGAATTGGACAAGTTTCTGGCTGTGCTCATCTGCATTGGGATAGACAGGTGCCCAGAGATTGCTGACTACTGGTCTCTCTCACCTGAACTGTACACTCCCTGGTTTCATGCAATGTTCTCCAGAGATAGGCTCCAGGAAATTTATCATACCATGCTGCACGAAGGAGATGAAGATGCCGAAGGGAAAGTCAAGATTGAACCATTATTAAATCTTCTTCTGACAAAGTTCGGTGCTGCTTTCCATCCTTTCAGGAAACTTTCCATTGATGAGATGGTGGTGGAAGTTCAAACAGTACAATGCCTCAAAACCAAGCAAATACCACATCAAGACCTTCGGCCTATGTGATTCTGCCACGGGCAATGTCCTCAACATCTTGACATACTTTGGATCGGAGACATCGTACAACTCAGAGACTGGCCACTCCTCAGGGCAAGCAGTGCAGGTGTTTAACACTTTGCTAACATATGTAGGCAAAGGCCACAAGATCTATGCAGATAGATACCACACCACAAGAAAGATGATTGACTACCTCCAAAAGAGATGCCTGTACTACACAGGGACCCTCAATGTCAACCGCATCGGGTTTGCACCGAAGCTGAAGCAGGTCAGTCTTCAACACAGAGAGATTAAATGGTCCATGAAGAAAGATGACTCCATGCTCTACGTGGCCTTCAGAGACAAAAAAGCCAAAAAGAATGTCCTGATGGTGTCAAATGATGCCGAGGTCACAATAACAGTGAAAGATGTCCAGAAGCCCACATGATCCACAGCAACAACCAAAACATGAATTGCTGTGACATGATGGACCTACTACTGTTCCTTCGATAGAAAAACAATGAAGTGGTGGAAAAGGCTCTTCTTTTGGCTGTTGGAAATCACACAGGTCAATTCCCTCATTATCTACAGCTTGATAAGAGAGGATGTGACCAAGAATCATCCCCTGAAGAAATTCAAGCAGACTCCTGAATCAGCTGTCAGAGAGAGCTGCTGCCAGTCTGCCAAAGGAGAGAAGGAAATATGGAAGACCACCAGGTGCCAGCCCCCTGGAGCCTCATCAAGACCACAAGCACCTCATCTCCTATGACCAGACCTGGGTACCCCAAATTTTGCCTCGGCGTACTCACTGGTTCAGATATGCGTATTTTTATAAAACTGTGCGTATTTTTTGCGCGGACCGACAATTTCAAAAATGCAGCGTTTGGTTTGCATACAAAGAGGCAATGCAAGTGAAGAGTTATCTCCCCCTTGACCGCTGAATCCGGCTGTTTAGTTGAAGCGAAACTATGTATCTCTACAGGAGGACACTGGTCACGTAGGCATCCCACAGCGTGCCTGAACTGATTTTGGCTCCAGAGAGAGAGAGAGAGAGAGAGAGAGAGAGAGAGAGAGAGAGAGAGAGAGAGAGAGAGAGAGAGAGAGAGAACTTGAACTTGAACTTTATTGTCAAGGCCCTCGGCCCATTGCAAATACAGGAGTTTACCATAAAACACAAGTAATCATCGCCAGTCTAGTCACAGAGCGGGTCAAACCGTTACCGGGACCATACATCTGTCCCCTATTTTGAGGGTACGCATTTCAAGAGCATAATATATGTACATAGCTAAAGATCTTATTTTTCTCGTGTCAGACTCTCGCATTATTACCTTACTCATGGATCCAGTATATCTATTAGGTAACAGATGTCTTAGGTATTTCGAGCGCAGTTCATTGTATGCAGTGCATCTACAAAGAAAATGTTCTTCATCCTCTCTATCTCCACAGAATGGACATCCGAGATTAGTCTCGTCTGCATATCTTCTATTTATCTTCAGGTCGATGCTAAACCTGAATCGTATCAAAACGCGCCTGAACTGATTTTGGCGAGAGAGAGAGAGAGAGAGAGAGAGAGAGAGAGAGAGAGAGAGAGAGAGAGAGAGAGAGAGAGTGACAGAGAGAGAGAGACAGAGAGACAGAGAGAGACAGAGAGAGACAGAGAGACAGAGACAGAGACAGAGAGAGAGAGGTGTGAGCAATCCTCCCTGCAAATGTTATTTTAAGATTACTTGACCCACTTCTTACCCCAGGACCCTGTAGTAGTGGGGCTAAACTAAACAGCCCCTCTGGGAACGGCGGGGCAGTCACAACAGTGTTGTCAACACACATTACACAAATGTCCGATGAAGAGCTCTTGTCAAAACAAAAGACTCCTTCCAGCCTCAGGAAAATTAAATTGTGGATCGGAACTTTGGGGGGGGGGGGACCTTTTGATTTCACGATTGTCGTATTTTTCGATTTCACCATTGTCGTATTTTTTAACACAAGTCGTAGTAGTCGTATTTTCAATAGTTTGGCGTAAAAAATACGCCAAAATCGTATAGGTAAACAGGTCTGTATGACCCACGAGACCACAACTGTGCCTTCTGTTCATCACCAAAGGACAGGAAGAGGACACATTTCATCTGCAAAGAATGTGCAGATTGATCACCCTCATCTGCATCCAAAGGACTGTTTTTAAAACTACCATCAAGCCTAAATTGTCTCCAGCCCTGTTGTACAAAGTGTATATAGTTAGGAAATGACAGAGGCCTTCTCACCATTGTGACCAATCTTTTTGTGACTTTCCATCTAATTGGCAGTGAGACTACTGTAACTTTTATAACTGTGCACCTGTAGGACACAGCAACTTCAACTTTTCACTGGATCTTCCTAAATAGACGAAACATGGCCGCCTCTTCTAGCAGGCAACTGTTTCAGGTTACTGGTGAACTCTTAGGCCAGAGTAAAGCAAACACTCTTCCCACGGACATTCCTCATGAAGAACTTCCTAAACATTTCGTCGACTATTTCTCCAGAAAGATTAGTAAGATCCGTGATGACCTTGACTCATGCTCGTGTGATGCTCCTGAATTTACTGTGTATGAGGGATCCAAGTTTTCTTGTTTTGATCCGGTTTCAGAGAAGGAGATTCGTGACTTGATCATGAAGTCGCCTTCGAAGAGCTGCATTCTTGACCCCATCCCCACCTCCCTCGCAAAGCAACACCTTGATGATTTGGTTCCTATTGTCACAGATATTGTCAATGCCTCTCTTTCCACAGATTCTGTTCCTTCACAGTTCAAGCAGGCGGTAGTCACCCCTCTTCTGAAGAAGCCTGGCTTAGATTGAAATGTTCTGAAAAATTATCGACCAGTGTCAAATCTCCCTTTTATTTCAAAGATCCTTGAGAAGGTTGTGTTAGCTCAGTTGCAGACACACCTGTCTGAAAATGATCTGTGGGACGCACGCCAGTCTGCATACAAGAAGGGGCACAGCACTGAGACCGCCGCGCTGAGTGTCCTCGATGGTCTGCTTGTAAGCACAGATGAGAAACGCCTGTCGTTGGTGGCGTTATTGGACCTCAGCGTCGCGTTTGACACGCTGGACCACTCCATACTCCTCAAACGCCTGGAGCTGTCATTTGGAGTTCACGTATTGTCCTGGACTGGTTTGCATCCTATGATCGTGATCGGTCACAGTCCGTTATGTTGATGGCGTTTTGTGAGCCCCATCTCTATTGATTTTTGGTGTCCCGTAAGGCTCAGTCTTAGGACCAGTTTTGTTCACTCTGTACTCACAACCCCTTTCAGATGTGATAGGAATGAGTGTGATTTTTAGAAATATGCAGACGACACAGAGTTGTCGAAGAGCTCAGCAGTCGAGGAATTTCCTTATGTACAGTCAGATATCAAGACATGCGTTGATGATGTACTCGCATGGATGAACAGCAACAAACTCAAGCTCAATACAGATAAAACTGAAGTTATGCCTGTTGGGGCACGGTCAAGTCTCGGGCTTATCGAGAGCGATTCCACCGTCATCAGGGGTAGCTCTATTCCATTCCAGAGCTCGGTTAGGTACCTCGGTGTTCAGATTGACCAGACATTGTCGATGCGTAAACAGATCAGCAGTGCTTGCCGTGCCTGTTTTCTTGAACTACGCCGCATTGCATCCATTCGCCAATATCTTTAAGACACTGCGTGTGTTAGACTGGTCACTGCCAGGGTCACTTCAAGGCTGGATTATTGTAATTCAGTTTTGGCGGGTCTTCCAGCAGAACAATTGAACCGTCTTCAGCGTGTTCAAAACAGCGCAGCACGTCTCGTGATGAGGAAGGGAAAACGCGATCATGTGACACCCATGCTTAGGCATCTACACTGGCTTCCCGTGAAATTCTGCTGCCAGTACGAAATTGCTGTTTTGGCCTACCGTCATTTTGATGGTACTCTTCATGTGTATCTTTCGGCATCCCTTCGCACATATCAACCATCCCGTTCTCTCCGTTCAGCAAATGAAAAGCTTCTCAAAATTCCTAAACGTAGTACAAAATCTTTTGGTGAGCGTAGTTTTAGCTGCCTGCTGGCCTGCGTGACGCACCCACTTTACCTATTTTTAAGTCGCAACTGAAGACTCACATAATTCGACTGGCTTTTGTTTGATTGTAGGTTTTTTCTCATGATCATGTATGTTGTTGTATCCATTCTCAGGTCTGTAAGTTGTATTATGTGTTGTATTATGTTGGTAAGCTTGTTGATGAATGTCTGCGTGTGAATGTGGTTATGTCAGCGCATTGAGTTGTACAGAAGTGCGCTATACAAATGCTATTCATTATTATTATTATTAATATTGTGTGCTGAAAAGATGAACAAGATCAACCTGCTGGGTGCTGTGTAAGCTCCAAATAAGTTCTTGCTGTTTGTCCCAAATCGTAAATGCTTGTTACAAATTTGATGTTTCCATTCCTTTTTTCTGAACACAATGCAAAGTTCAATTCTTATTGATCCAACTTTAAGATTATTCAATTTCCTTTAAATTGATATTCTGCAAGATAAATGTTGGATGTAGTGACAAAGCACAATACAGTCTTGAATGAAGGATGTCGTAGTTGTTTTTTTAGCTGGAAAAAAAGTCTGTATGGAAAGAGTTAAAGGAGAGGAGAAAAACGCATCAGTTTTGGAGGATGACATTCCGCTTGCCAACCACCAGACAAAATGGCAGACTGCCACCACCCAGCCCGTCAATGTTTGGCCATTCGACATGGATGTAGGACCATGACAACCTTGCAATTTAAGTCTTCATTTTGGATTTTTTCTTCTTGTTTTTGCCCCAACTCTTCCTTGATTTGACTGCTGCGAGACCAACTGATACTCTGCGCCAAAAGCTGCTGAAAAAGGCCTTCAAGATCCGGTGTGGGAGGAGACAACACCTGAGGAAATTCGAGCAGACATTGCTATACTCATCATGATGGGAATCAACCAGAAACCTCATATGTGGTGTTACTGGTTGACTGATCGGTGCATAAACAACCCATGGATCAGCACCATGACAAAAACCAAAATTTTCAAACTCAATATTCTTTGTTTTTGTGAAAGAGATTTCTGCTTGCGTGCACCTGGATTATAGTGACATTATTTGATCA
The DNA here is from genome assembly GCA_034096865.1 of Theodoxus fluviatilis. NCBI lineage: Eukaryota > Metazoa > Mollusca > Gastropoda > Cycloneritida > Neritidae > Theodoxus > Theodoxus fluviatilis. The sequence continues at coordinate 273,640 of JAWQFJ010002377.1, forward strand.
GCAAGAAGTGTGTGACCGGTCCAGAACACTTACTTCTGATAGATAAACACAACTATTTCACATGCTCTGTGAAACCCTCACACTGTTATTTCTTCCTTTCTACTGCCTGCTTACTTACAACACCTTTTCAGACCTCATTACAGTGACAATTTACCTGCTAATGACCCGTCTTCCTTCCAGCCTCACGAATCTGAACATATGCAATGGTAGCAGAACAAGAGAGCAGTGCATGTGCCGAGTTTCACTAACATCTGGCGGCCTGCTGCTTTGCAACGGGCTTTCTTTGCAACTCACTGTGTATGCAAACAACACACATTTTCTCTGAAATCTAGAGACCCATCTGAGTTTCCACATCTGGGGCTAAGAGGGTTAAATAGTGGATTCCCCAAGAACTCATTAGGCAGAGAAAATAGGACAGCACATTGATTACAATTTCTTTACTTTCTTCTCTTTTTTTTTTGCACCGTCAAAACAAGGTTTAAAAATTGGGTCAAATGAGTTACCATAACCACGACTATTATTTTCTTTGGCCCAACACACATTTGTCTATGCTTGCTCTCCCTCCCTCCCTCCCTCCCTCCCTCCCTCCCTCCCTCCCTCCCTCCCTCCCTCCCTCCCCCCCTCCCTCCCTCTCCTCTCTCTCTCTCTCTCTCTCTCTCTCTCTCTCTCTCTCTCTCTCTCTCTCTCTCTCTCTCTCTCTCCCTCTCTCTCTCTCTCTCATACTTGCTCCAACTGAGCCAAACATAACATAAAACAAACCTGAGATGGTACCTGTGGGAATAACTGGAATCAACCAAATTTTATAGCTCTGTTCCACAGAATGAACAGTCAGTGAAAATGATACTTTGACACTCTTCATTACATAGACCATTAACTACACTGTAAGCCATTAAGGTCAAAATCATAAGCTCACCAGAAAGTAACGGGCATTTCCAAGCTTCTGGACAAAGTCATGACCAAACACTGCTATTTCGCCATCATATCTGCAGTTCCTCTGAAATATACAAAACACCCAATATACAGTACATGTTATCTTTAATATCTGCTAAAATCATTTCAGGACCACACAAATGTATGCACATAAAAGTTTCCAAACAACAAGAAGGGCAAAGCCCATACGACTCACATGCTTGACCTTGACCTTTATATGACCTTGACCTTCAGGTGACCTTCAAGGTCAAGGTCAAACAACTAAACCTACCAATGGCATCATACACAAAGAAATGCTTTACACATTTTTCCTACCAAAATACATGTGACCTTGACCCAAGGTCAAGGTCATGCAACACAAAGCTGTTAATTCAAGACATAGGAAGCACAATGGTGCTTATTGGCACTTTCTACCATGAGATATAGTCACTTTTAGTGGTTCACTACCCCATTTTGGTCACATTTCATAAGGGTCAAAGTGACCTTGACCTTGATGATATGTGAACAAATGTGTCTCATGATGAAAGTATAACATGTGCCCCACATAATTATTAAGTTTGAAACAGTTATCTTCCATAGTTCAGGGTCAAGGTCACTTCAAAATATGTATACAATCCAACTTTGAAGAGCTCCTGTGACCTTGACCTTGAAGCAAGGTCAACCAAACTGGTATCAAAAGATAGGGCTTGCTTTGACCTATATACCACTTGTAGCTAAGGTCACCATTCTCAATAACGTGGGAGAAAATTGGGAAAATGTGAAAAATGACTGTTTTTGAGACCACATTTATGGCTCCTGTGACCTTGATCTTGAAGCAAGGTCAAGTCACTGTGTATGTTTTTTGAGGCCTTGTCATCATACACCATCATGCCACATTTGGGGTTGATAGACTTAATAGTCTCCGAGAAAAATCCAACGTTTAAGTTTTTTACGCCCGGACGGACGGACGCCCGGACGCCCGGACGGACGCCCGGACGGACGGACGGACGACACGGCTCAGTACATAGACTCACTTTTGCTTCGCATGTGAGTCAAAAAGTATAGCTCAAATGTGACCATAAGCCTCTGCATGTAACCAGAAGTAGCATCTATGAACAGTGGTCAAAGAGAAAACCTCAGCTCATCATCAGAAGAGACAAACCACACAGAAGAAGCTGGTTTACAAGTCCAAACTCACCAAAATCAGGTCTAGCAGTCTGGCAATGGCAGGCAAATGTGCACACACACATTCATGCATGTGTGTGTGCATGCATGTGTGTGCACACACGCATTCACACATATACATGTATGCACAAACACACAGACACACTCACACACACATGCATAAACACACACATACATACAGACACACACACACACACACACACACACAAAAAACACACAGCAGCACAGTCATCCAGTAATCAAGGAGGCTCAACTCACAGGTTTACAAGCTTCCTCAGTGAGCACTGACTTGTCTTCAGGCAGACACTCTATGGCGTCAAAGTAGACAAACTGTAGGATGGGGTGGAACTTGCCACTGCAGGCCTTCATCACCTCCTGGGCACAGATGCCCCCAATGATGGCCTGCATGGGGCAAAGGTCGCCCTGCACCCCCTGGGCGAACTCATGCAGCAAGTCCTCATTCACCTCCTCCACAGGGCTTGCCTGGGCTGCATTCACCTCCCGAAACACCTTCATGAACTCATCACTATCCGCCTGTAAAGTGAAAGATGGAAAGTTTAATAAGAATGTTCTGGCAATAGGTTAAGACCAGAAAGGTTGGATTCACAAGCTCTGAGTGATTGCCTCCTTGCATCATCAGCACAGAGCATAAAAAACAAGAAGGGCAAAGCCCATACGACTCACATGCTTGACCTTGACCTTTACATGACCTTGACCTTCAGGTGACCTTCAAGGTCAAGGCCAATCAACTACACCTAGCAATGACATCATACACTAAACTAAGAAATGCTTTACACATTTTTCCTACCAAAATACATGTGACCTTGACCCAAGGTCAAGGTCATCCAAGGTCATGCAACACAAAGCTGTTAATTCAAGACATAGGAAGCACAATGGTGCTTATTGGCACTTTCTACCATGAGATATAGTCACTTTTAGTGGTTCACTACCCCATTTTGGTCACATTTCATAAGGGTCAAAGTGACCTTGACCTTGATGATATGTGAACAAATGTGTCTCATGATGAAAGTATAACATGTGCCCCACATAATTATTAAGTTTGTAACAGTTATCTTCCATAGTTCAGGGGCAAGGTCGCTTCAAAATATGTATACAATCCAACTTTGAAGAGCTCCTGTGACCTTGACCTTGAAGCAAGGTCAACCAAACTGGTATCAAAAGATAGGGATTATTTTGCCCTATATACCATATATAGGTCAGGTATCCAATCTCAAAAACTTCAGAGAAATTTGAGAAAATGTGAAAAATGACTGTTTTTTAGACAACATTTATGGCCCCTGCGACCTTGACCTTGAAGCAATGTCAAGTCACTATGTATGTTTTTTGAGGCCTTGTCATCATACACCATCATGCCACATTTGGTATTGATAGACTTAATAGTCTCTGAGATAAATCCAACGTTAAAGTTTTCGGACGCCCGGACGGACGAAACGGGTGAGTACATAGACTCACTTTTGCTTCGCATGAGAGTCAAAAACTAGCATATGCTGTAAAAGTCAACTGAATGTCATTGCTTTTCTTATAAGTATAAACAAATCAAAATGTTGTTGCATTCAGATCTATTGCTCGCTTTACATGATCTGAGAAGGAATTAATTCCATTTGCACATTCACATATGCATGCCACATCAAGTACTCTCTCTAAATGATGTTAATAATGCTATTAGCACAATTCAATAACCTTGCAATCCACGGGCGCGTTTGTTAGGCACAGAATCTCAAGAGAATCACGAGGGCTAGGCATTGCCTACATTCCTCACTCATGAGGAGGCACTCGTTGTGAAGGAGGGAGGTCAAGGGAGCTCTGGAGCTCTCCCTATGCGTCTCGTTGCAGAGGCCCGGATGAGCAAAAATGGCGGAGACAGTGCGAGTTGGGCTGGTGTTCGGAGATAACAGTGCCTGTAATGTGCTTCTCAGGGTCCGAGAATGAAAAAATGTATGAACATGAAAGTATTTGCTGTTCGAGTGTTCACTTGTATATTTTGAGTAGGTGTATAGGTTATTTCTGGACTGCTGAAATGTTGCTATCATTTGCAAACATGCAACACTGTACACATATGCTCTATGAATTATGTCCCTTGAACTGATAAAAATGAATCGAGGCATAACATTTTCAACAAAATTATCACCAATTAACCCCTTCCCTGCTTCACCCGAAACTATCTCAGGCCTCGACTGCTCCCGCTGTGCTATGTCCCGAGACAGTCTCGGGTCTTAATTCCAAGGGAGGAAACTCAATACTTTGAACCAGTGTCTGTAGCTCACGGCCGTTCCTAGAGGGCTGTTTAGTTCAGCCGCACTGCTACATGATGCTGGGGTAAGAAGTGGGTCACGCAATCTTAAAATAACATTTTGCAGCGAGGAGCCTCACGCTATTCATCCCCCACTGAAACTAGCTTTCTAAATACTTCTGTTTTTTGTTCAACCTTCCTGTGCTCCTTTGTGCTGCATGAATTAAACTATTTCAGCAGAAAAGAACAGAAATTCTGCTTTACGATGATATGCGTCATGCATAGACTACGAATTGTGGATTGTATGCAATCCGTCTTCAACGGCCGGCTTCTGCACAGCTTATTTTCACAGCGTGGCTGGCATCTGGCTATTTACTCCAACTCCGAACAAACACGGTCGTGAGCATAGAGTTAATATGACTTATATTTTTCAAGCAACAGACACAGTAACATTCATACACTCAATCTGTCTTACCGGAAAAAGGGATATTTTTTCCCAACGGTGAGGAGAGAAGTCTTTGCACTCCATGTCATATTGTGCCAGGTAAGTTCCCCCCCCCCCCCCCCCTCCCCCCTCTCTCTCCTCTCTCTCTCTCTCTCTCTCTCTCTCTCTCTCTCTCTCTCTCTCTCTCTCTCTCTCTCTCTCTCTCTCTCTCTCTCTCTCTCTCTCTCTCTCTCTCGTCTCTCTCCATTATGACGCTTGTAACATGATGCGTTGGGCACACGTACTCGATCATAAGCTGAATACTCTATGCAGCTGCAAAGTTGTCAATAAACGTACTCCAGATGTATCCAACAAATGAACGTTGTGGAAATTCTAGTTTAGTCCAAACGAAGCACAGATATCCAATGGCATGTAGACACAGCGCGAGCGATCCCGAGCGTAGTTCAACACTACATGAAGTGTTCTGCTTCAAAAATCACGCACAGACATTCAAGGCCGTTTTCATGGAAAAGAAGAAAGTATCCGTAATATGTAATGCAGCCGCATGTCTCTTAAAAGGTGTACACCAAATACATTCAATATGAGCTTTCGGGAAACTCTAGCAGTGTTAATAAACGAGAATGATTCCCAAGCGAAAATACATAGAATCAGTTCAGGCGCGCTGCAGGCCGGCGCGGGATGCGTACGTGACCAGTGTCCTCCTGTAGAGATACATAGTTCGCTTCAATAGTTCTGTGCAACATGATGAGAATTTGATTTTATTATGTTTTTACACACACACACATACACACACGCGTGCACACACACACATACAAATCCCTAATATTCTCTCTAAGATCACTATAAGGCGACACAAAGCAAATGAGTAATTAAAAAAATTGAGACAAAAGTAAGCTACAAACTCCTTTTCTCAACCTGACAGAAACTGAACACAAAAACCTGTGGTGGAAGAAAGAAATATTAGTCCTTTTACTCTCAAAGCTTTTTCCCACAATGAGTCATCACCTAATAATCACAACTGTTCAAATCAACAGCATTTATTCAAATTGACAGTTAATGTTTCCAGCTGCAGCCACATATTTGCTCACCCAGGGAGTGCTCCCGATGAACAAGCACTGCACGGACACACACACGCACACTCTCTCTCTCTCTCTCTCTCCCTCCCTCCCTCCCTCCCTCCCTCCCTCCCTCCCTCCCTCCCTCCCTCCCTCCCTCCCTCCCTCCCTCCCTCTCTCTCTCTCTCTCTCTCTCTCTCTCTCTCTCTCTCTCTCTCTCTCTCTCTCTCTCTCTCTCTCTCTCTCCCTCCCCCTGAAGCTATTGTCCTTCCTCCTGTTGACACCAGATAATGATCAAGCCAAGTAAATGCTTGTTGCCATGTGATACCCACTTTCCTAATGCCACCCACATGCTCTCTACTTCTTGACTGCTTATTGTACATCAATGAGTCATGCTTATTGTACATCAATGAGTCATGCTTACTGTACATCAATGAGTCATGCTTATTGTACATCAATGAGCCAGAGGATGGACATGTTCAATCAAGCAGCGGGGGCTGAGCTGATAACTAGATCCCTACTGGAATGGCAGCAAAGAAAGAAGTAAAGAAGCATGGTACATCACGCATGATTTAACTCGGAAAAGCTGCTGCCTCACTCATGGCAATATCTGAACATGAACAAGCAAGCTTAATATACTACATATCCACATACACTCTGTCTAGGTCTGCTTTCCTTGCTGGCCACAGGTGAACATGTACACTTACACTATGCGTGAGGCTACTGGATACCTGGACTTAAACCCTTCCAGAGCAAGAAAGCAATTCATCACCATAAGACACTGAATGAAAAAACAGCCCATATCAAAGAACCACCAATCGACAGCCCCAAAAGACATACAAGGAAACTCAGGCTGCTTGTCCTTGCTCACAGATCATTTCTAGTCTTGCTTGAGGAGGAATGTGTGTGTGTGTGTGTGTGTGTGTGTATGTGTGTGTGTGTGTGTGTGCGTGTGTGTGTATGTGTGTGTGTGTGTGTGTGTGTGTGTGTGTGTGTGTGGAGAGACGCAGTGGATCAATTCATTCTTACCTCGAACTCACGGGAAGGGGGGGGGGGGGGGGGGAGAGAGAGAGAGAGAGAGAGAGAGAGAGAGAGAGAGAGAGAGAGAGAGAGAGAGAGAGAGAGAGAGAGAGAGAGAGAGAGAGAGAGACAGACAGACAGACAGAGACAGAGAGAGGGAGACATAGAACAGAAGAGCACATACATATAGAAAGCACACTGCCATGGTTCTGAAGAAGCAAGACCTGGATCCGAACAAGCTTAGCAATTACAGGCCAGTCTCCAACCTTTCCTTTCTTTCAAAACTGTTAGAGAAATTAGCTTTGCAGCAGTTGTTAGAGCACGTGTCCAAGTATGATCTTTTGGGTCGTTTTCAGTCCGCATACCGTGCTCACCATTCCACCGAAACAGCTCTGCTGTGTTCTAAACAACCTCCTTGTCGCATCTGATGATTCCAAAGTTTCCCTTCTCACGTTGTTAGGTTTGAGTGCTGCGTTTGACACAATAGATCATGGAATTCTTCTCTCCTGTCTAAGACATGTTTTTGGCATTGACAACACAGCACTCTCCTTCCTCAAATCTTATATCTCAGAACGTAGGCAGACTGTTTTGATCCAGCGTATTGCTTCTGATCCTGCCCCACTAAATTACGGAGTCCCACAAGGCTTGGTTCTGGGTCCTCTGCTGTTTCTACTGTACACCCAACCACTTTCCAACGTAATTGACAGTCATTCATTCTCTCACAGTGAATATGCTGATGACACGCAACTCTACAACTCCACTCATCCCAGTCAAATCCAATCTCTTCTCTCTGCAAGTGAACTTTGTATTTCTGATGTGAAACAGTGGATGACCCAGAACAAACTCAAACTAAATGATTCAAAGACCGAAGCTCTCCTAGTTGGCGGTAGAGGCGAATTCGGTCAGGCCCTGAAACTAACCGTAGGTCAGAGTGAAATAGAATTCTCAAAGTCTGTTAGAAACTTAGGTGTCATGTTCGATGATATTTCTATGAGAGTTCATGTGAACTAAGTTTGCCAGTTAGCTTACTACGAGTTAAGGAAAATTGGCACTATTCGTCACTATCTTTCACAACAGGCCACTCAAACCCTTATCACTTCCCTTGTTCTGTCCCGTCTTGATTATGGAAATTCTCTTCTTGCCGGCATTCCTGACACTCTGCTAAACAAACTGCAAAAAGTCCAAAACACTGCTGTTAGATTAGTTTTTAGATGTCCCAAGAGAACTCCCACATCCAAACTCCTTTGTGCACTGCATTGGCTCCCCGTCGCTCAGAGGATAGAGTATAAGCTAGCCACTATGTGTTTCAGCTTCTTCGATCAAACTGCACCACACGCACTCAAAGAAATTCTCAGTCTACAAACCCGCTAGAAATAACCGTTCAGCTGGAGACACCAAAACGTTACATGTCCCCCGTCGCAAAAAGAAAACCCAAGGACAGCGAGCTTTTTCTTACATCGGCCCTGTAACGTGGACTAGCCTACCTTTCCCTGTCCGTCACTCTGATTCCATGTCCCAGTTCAAAACCTCCCAAGACACACCTGTTCCGGTCAGTCTTTCCTGACGAGCAGTGAAGTGCTTCACAAGGCGCCTCTTTTATGTTTCGTGTTTTGTTTATTGCCTGCTACTTAATTAATTGTATTGTATTTAATTTTTCTTTTATTTCAACTGTACAGTGTGCGAGTGTTAGAATGCTTTGTATGAGTGTAGACTTTCTAATTGTAAACGCCATGAGCTTGCCTATTAGGGAAGGTATGTGCGTAGAAATAGTCTGTATTATTATTATTATACCTTGCTGCGGGGAGCAGGCAGGCGTCCTGTTTTGGTCACATACTGGTACAGCGCTTGGAAGGCCACATGCAGCTGGGCAGGGTGGTCAAACTTGGCAAAGTCCGTAGTAACAAACTCGGGCTCCTTCATTGCAACACTGATTGGTTTCTGCAAAGAGGAACACACACACATTTATCTAAATTAGGACATGATTCCACCATATTATTAAGAATATCAAAGGATATTGTGATCTCTTCTACTTACTGTCTTTCTGAAAATTGCTAGACCATGAAACAGGCAGAAACACTTGGTCACTTGGTGGTTTGATGAGAAAACAAGAAGGGCAAAGCCCATATGACTCAAATGTTTGACCTTGACCTTTATATGAACTTGACTTTCAGGTGACCTTCAAGGTCAAGGTCAAACAACTAAACCTAGCAATGATATCATATACTAAGAACTGCTTTACACATTTTTCCTACCAAAATACATGTGGCCTTGACCCAAGGTCAAGGTCATCCAAGGTCATGCAACACAAAGCTGTTAATTCAAGACATAGGAAGCACAATGGTGATTATTGGCACTTTCTACCATGAGATATGGTCACTTTTAGTGGTTCACTACCCCATTTTGGTCACATTTCATAAGGGTCAAAGTGACCTTGACCTTCATGATATGTGACCAAATGTGTCTCATGATGAAAGTATAACATGTGCCCCACATAATTATTAAGTTTGAAACAGCTATCTTCCATAGGTCAGGGTCAAGGTCACTTCAAAATATGTATACAATCCAACTTTGAAGAGCTCCTGTGACCTTGACCTTGAAGCAAGGTCAATCAAACTGGTATCAAAAGATAGGTATTTACTTCGCCCTATATACCATATATGGGTCAGGTAGCCAAACTAAAAAACTTCAGAGAAAATTGGGAAAATGTGGAAAATGTCTGTTTTTTAAACATTTACGGCCCCTGTGACCTTGACCTTGAAGCAAGGTCAAGTCACCATGTATGTTTTTGTACGCCTTCTCATCATACACCATCATGCCTAATTGGGTGTTGATAGACTTAATAGTCTTCGAGAAAAATCCAACGTTAAAGTTTTTTACGGATTACAGGACGACCGGACGCCCGCATGCCCGGACGCCCGAACGGACGACACAGGAGAACTAGTATGAAAGTATAACATGTATACTACAATGTTATGAAGTTTGGAAGAGTTATCTTCCATAGTTCAGGGTCAAGGTCACTTCAAAATATGTATACAATCCAACTTTAAAGACCTCCTGTGACCTTGACCTTGAAGCAAGGTCAAGTCACTATGTATGTTTTTGTAGGCCTTGTCATCCTACACCATCATGCCAAATTGGGTGTTGATAGACTTAATAGTCTCAGAGAAAAATCCAACGTTAAAGTTTTTATGGATTACAAGACGCGCAGACGCCCGGACAGACGCCCGGACGGATGCCCGGACGCCTGGACGGACGACACGGGTGACCTAGTATGAAAGTATAACATGTGTACTACAATGTTATAAAGTTTGGAAGAGTTATCTTCCATAGTTCAGGGCCAAGGTCACTTCAAAATATGTATACAATCCAACTTTAAAGACCTCCTGTGACCTTGACCTTGAAGCAAGGTCAACCAAACTGGTATCAAAAGATAGGGATTACTTTGCCCTATATACCATATATAGGTCAGGTATCCAATCTCAAAAACTTCAGAGAAAATTGGGAAAATGTAAAAAATGACTGTTTTTTAGACAACATTTACGGCCCCTGCGACCTTGACCTTGAAGCAAGGTCAAGTCTCTATATATGTTTTTTGACGCCTTGTCATCATATACCATCATGCCAAATTGGGTTTTGATCAACTTAATAGTCTCCGAAAAAAAATCCAACGTTAAAGTTTGTTACGGACGAAAAAAGTGAGTACATAGACTCACTTTTGCTTTGCATGTGAGTAAAAAATTACAGAAGACAATACAAACACCATTAACTCACTGGAGTCGTGGCTAAATATTGTGATCGTTCTCCGGGATCGTAAGTTTTTCATGCATTTTCAAAAATATAATAAAGATACAAAGGCATAAGAAAAAAAAATTATAAATCAAATGAAAGCTTGTTTTTTACTCTTTACATTCAAAGAATGATCTAAGGGATTAAAAATGCTAATTATGAATTACACACCATAGAATTGAGTGTGTACATGCACAAAAATGAAAAAGTATTTTAAAAATCAGTTCACTAGCTGTTATGGGAAGCTTACAAGCGCCTAGAAAATGAGAAACTTTAAATGTCAATATCCAAGTAATGCAAATGTGAATAAGCATTTAGTACAGATAAATACAAGCAATCAACCAAATCAAAGTATTTGTTCATAGAAATGGAAGATCAAACGTTTTGCAGCACGTTTTCCCGCCTTTTTGTCAACATACACACCACATGCACAAAGGTTACGATTCCGATCATCAGTCGAAAAAAAAAATACTAAAGGGAAGTAAATCTGCTTGCAAATTCCTTCAGCTATATAGGCTAACAAGATTTACCTCCCTTAGACCGTTATAGCGAAAGGGAGAAATTTGCAATAGCATTGCAAACAATAATAATAACAATAATGTGTGGATTTATAAAGTGCCTTACCAATGAGTTAAGGGGAGACATGGCAGTTACTGAACACTTTTCCACAAAATCTGTTTTTCTCCAGGTTTTGATGACACTTATTGGTTCATTTAAGTCAGAATCTATGAAAACTGCTCAAAAAGAGGCTTTTTTTAGTGTACTTATTTCTTTAATAAAGATAATTTGACGAAAACATGAAAAAGATCTCTTTTTTATTAGATAAAATTTTAAAATAAAGAAAACACATACAGACTTTCAACAAAATGTATTTTGTACAGTTATCAATAGTAGTAATTATCATACTTTTGCAGGGCTGCCTACCCTCCTTTTTCGATTTCAGTATTACCAAGTTCCAATTTCCGTATTTCAGTTCCGATTTCAGTATTAAACCGTGCGACAGTGCAAGAAAACAAAGCAACTTTAATCATTAACCAGGGACCAAAAGATAAAACAAAACATACCTGATTTTATGTACACTATATACAATAGTTCTGCAGCTTGTTTACTGTGACAAAGACTGGTAGTAGGCACTTTTCAGGCCTTTCAGGTCTTTGACACTGTAGTTTCTGTCAAGGGCTTCTCCAGGCCTGGACTTGGCTACCACCAAGGCCTCCAAGGTGTCGGATCCCATGCTGCCTCTGAAGTGTGTTTTGTTCTTTCTCACGACTGAGAAAATGCGCTCACAGTGAGCTGATGAGTGAGGGATTGTCATTATGGCAAGCATAACCATGGGGAGGTGTGGGAAGAGGAGGTCTTCCCCTACACCTACACTCAGTTTGTCCAATGCCGCCATTGGGAGGTTCAGTTCTACTGTCAAGTCTACCATCATCGCCTCAGCTCGAATTACGTCGATGTCGATTTGGGACACTTTCGAAGGAGGCGGTGTAAAATATTCACTGATAAGTTTTTGCGCTGCTGCGACCTTCTTCTCCTCATTTTTCTTCACATGCTTTGGGCCTTCAACATGCCTTTCGATATCGTTGGCGCCACCACTGGAGATGCTGAACTGGTTATCACAAGTCGTACATTTGACAGTGGAGTCAGTGGTGCCGCGGACTATAAATGGATACTTCTCCGTGTACGCTGGAATGTAGACCTGCGACCTCCGCTGTTTCTTCGATAATTCAGAAACACAATCGCTTGGCTTTCGTTTTGACGCCATTGTTGCACATTAACACTGCACATATCGGCACTCTCCGGAAAAACACTTCGTGCATTGCGCTTGCACACTGTACGAAAATGACGTCACTCGGCAATTTTCGGAAATATTTTCGCGCGCTGCGCCTGCGCATTACAGGACAAACCCGTTCGGCAATCATCGGTAGACTGCTTTGGAAAATATTCGCGCACAGCCACAGGCCAATGATTTTGGAAATTATTTTATTATAGTCTTTATTTTGATATTTCCGGAACGCAAAATAAACTCCCGTATTTTCCGGAACGCTCGCCGATTTTTTTTAAATTTCCGGACAAAATATGGATTTTCCGTACGGGTAGGCAGGCCTGCTTTTGGTTACGGTAAACCTAGAGATTGTTAATATTCCTCAGCTAATATAAAAATTACCATTAATCTCACAATTAAAAACCTCCTGTTATTATAGAGAGAAATGACTTCTCCACATGATTAAACAAGAAGGGCAAAGCCCATACGACTCACATGCTTGACCTTGACCTTTATATGACCTTGACCTTCAGGTGACCTTCAAGGTCAAGGTCAAACAACTAAACCTACCAATGACATCATACACAAAGAAATGCTTTACACATTTTTCCTACCAAAATACATGTGACCTTGACCCAAGGTCAAGGTCATCCAAGGTCATGCAACACAAAGCTGTTAATTCAAGACATAGGAAGCACAATGGTGCTTATTGGCACTTTCTACCATGAGATATAGTCACTTTTAGTGGTTCACTACCCCATTTTGGTCACATTTCATAAGGGTCAAAGTGACCTTGACCTTGATGATATGTGACCAAATGTGTCTCATGATGAAAGTATAACATGTGCCCCACATAATTATTAAGTTTGAAACAGTTATCTTCCATAGTTCAGGGTCAAGGTCACTTCAAAATATGTATACAATCCAACTTTGAAGAGCTCCTGTGACCTTGACCTTGAAGCAAGGTCAACCAAACTGGTATCAAAAGATAGGGCTTGCTTTGACCTATATACCACTTGTAGCTAAGGTCGCCATTCTCAATAACGTGGGAGAAAATTGGGAAAATGTGAAAAATGACTGTTTTTGAGACCACATTTATGACTCCTGTGACCTTGACCTTGAAGCAAGGTCAAGTCACTATGTATGTTTTTTGAGGCCTTGTCATCATACACCATCATGCCACATTTGGTGTTGATAGACTTAATAGTCTCCGAGAAAAATCCAACGTTTAAGTTTTTTACGGACGCCCGCCCGCCCGCCCGCCCGGACGGACGGACGACACGGCTCAGTACATAGACTCACTTTTGCTTCGCATGTGAGTCAAAAAAGGGGAAAGCCTAACATGAATACAAATTTTCCAATAAATTTTCCAATGTCGCTACAATTAAGAACAAGAAGGGCAAAGCCCATACGACTCACATGCTTGACCTTGACCTTCAGGTGACCTTCAAGGTCAAGGTCAAACAACTAAACCTACCAATGACATCATACACAAAGAAATGCTTTACACATTTTTCCTACCAAAATAAATGTGACCTTGACCCAAGGTCAAGGTCATCCAAGGTCATGCAACACAAAGCTGTTAATTCAAGACATAGGAAGCACAATGGTGCTTATTGGCACTTTCTAACATGAGATGTGGTCACTTTTAGTGGTTCACTACCCCATTTTGGTCACATTTCATAAGGGTCAAAGTGACCTTGACCTTCATGATATGTGACCAAATGTGTCTCATGATGAAAGTATAACATGTGCCCCACATAATTATTAAGTCTGAAACAGTTATCTTCCATAGTTCAGGGTCAGGGTCTCTTCAAAATATGTATACAATCCAACTTTGAAGAGCTCCTGTGACCTTGACCTTGATGCAAGGTCAACCAAACTGGTATCAAAAGATAGGGATTACTTTGCCCTATATACCATATATAGGTCAGGTATCCAATCTCAAAAACTTCAGAGAAATTTGAGAAAATGTAAAAAATGACTGTTTTTTAGACATTTATGGCCCCTGCGACCTTGACCTTGAAGCAATGTCAAGTCACTATGTATGTTTTTTGAGGCCTTGTCATCATACACCATCATGCCACATTTGGTATTGATAGACTTAATAGTCTCCGAGAAAAATCCAACGTTAAAGTTTTCGGACGCCCGGACGCCCGAAACGGGTGAGTACATAGACTCACTTTTGCTTCGCATGTGAGTCAAAAATCCAATTGTGAGAAATCAGCCTTCAAACATTTTAGAGGATTTTTTCTTCATTGCAGAATGGCCTACAGTCTAATGTACAGCTGGATTTGATCTATTTACACTTCTGGCTTTCTGTCAGTCATCCTGCATCATGCCAGGGCCATAGGAAGGTCCCTCTTCCTCTTCCTGAGCAGCAATGGCTCGCTGACGCTCAACATTACGTGCTCGTCGTGTCCTGGCGAAGGCTGCACTTGCTGCTCTGTCTGCCTTTCTCTTTCTCTTCTCATCCTCCTTCTCCACAATAGCCAGTGTCACTTCATTTGCTGCAATGTTCATGTTCTTCATCACTTCTGCAATATGAAAGTTGCCTTGGTAAAACTGGTTCACACTGCCTGACTAACACACGCTGCTATCCAACAAAGACTGTCTTTGGACAGTGCACCCAGATCAGGTTGTTCAGGCTTTCATTGCAGTTCTGTGTTTTTCCATGAAGAATCTTCTGTAAGAGGCACTCCATCATCAGAATTCCAGTTTGTTTCTTCATCACTATCCTCCTCAACATGTTGGCCAGCAGGGAATGTGTTTCCATACTCCTTTTTGACAATGTCAACAGTCATGTCAAGGGTGGCTTCTGCTGAAGCAACAATGACATCACACACTTTTTTGTCAATTCGGGAGAAGGTTTTGCCATGCAGAAGAGGCATGCCAAACACTTTGCAGTTTTCTCAAAGCTGCATGTCCACTCCCGATCTGGTGAGTGAACAGCACTGCCAGCTGATTTACCTCGAAGCCAACGTTCTTCTCTGGCCTTTTCTGCACACGGGGTGAGGAGAAACATTCATTCAGTTCACCACATTGACCACAACTCAGAGTCATCCTCCGCGAAAATCCAAGGGAAGTGCCGACATGCACAGAGAGATCATTGTTGAAACAGTTGGGGCATAGGGCAACAGAAAAGAGTTCATTCAGCTGGCCCACCTCCGTAGAGTCCACAATTGTTCACCAGTACTGGGTACATCACACTCATCTCGGAATCTGTCCAGTTTAGATCGTAATGCTGACGTCGATGGCCCTGGATCAGAGGTTGGGGAGGGAGAAGACTCAGATGGAGATTTTGATGTTGATGGCACTGGTTTGGCAACAGTGGAAGAAGCGGGGGGGGGGGGGGGTTGGTGGTGCGAGAAGAGGATGCATGGGTGCGGGCTCATCATGACGCACAACTGATGTCGGATGATATGAAGGACGATCTGTACTTGCGCTGCCATTCTTTTCCTCCTTTGCAAGTCTCGCTTTCGCCAGCTGCTGATTTCTTTTGTTACTTTTCTTTCCTTTGAAGGCATGTACAGTGTGGTACTTTTTTTTAGGCATGGTAACAGCGTTAAAGCACGAGGAAGCGCTTCAGAGTCAAACAGAAGGCGGCCATCTTGTCTCCAAGCTTGGAGCAAATGGAGCTCTCTCATTGGTTCATTCGTGTCAGCTGACCTGAAAGGCTTGCATCTATCCCTTGCAAATGATCATATAGCTCTTTGTACACGAAGCCAAGAGCAGTTATCTCACTGGTTTTATGAGATGCCGCGCTTTCAATCGACACCTAACATGCGAAGGTTTGTTCAAATTTTCTATACGTTGCCAAGGCCCAAGCATTGGCATTTTATGAGCAAAAATTGTGCAACAACACTTTTGTAAGGGTGGGTCATCTGTTTTCTTGATGGTTTTTGCGCAGAAAGATGTTATTTTCAAGCTCAACTTTACTAGATTGGCGTTGTTGAGGGTTCAAAGAGTGCAAAAAAGCAAAAATCTCAAAATCGACCATGCAAGCCTAAATGACCAATTTTCACTGCCGTGTCTTCCCTTAAGACATGCTCAAGGCGCATACATACACAACCAATTACAATATACAATAACAGTCAATCACCTCAAGCACAACTTAATAAACTGAGTAACATAAGAGTCAGACATTCACTTCAGACATTCGACAAACTGATGTACAGCGTCACCGTTAAACCATGAAACTGGGGAGGGGGGGGGGGGACAGGAGGGGGGTAGGGGGCTTAGGCAAGCTAGTACAAAGAGAAGAGTGATTGGAGGAAGATGAAGAAACTTAGACAGGATCAGGGAAATATTTCAAGAAGAGGTGAGTTTTGAGAGCAGAGCGAAAGGTCAAGGGAGAAGTAGAATGTCGAACAGAGGCGGGGAGGTCATTCCAGATAGAGGAAGCCTGATAAAAGAAAGAGGGTTCACCAAATTTTGTTTTAACTGGAGGGTCCTCTGGGAACCTGATGATTCTTGTGTCTGCGGAAGAGCGTAGCTGTCTAGCGAGTGTGTAGGTGCGCATGGGTTTAGAGAGATATTGAGGAAGGGATTCAGCGAAGTAATAGTAGCAAAGACAGGAAATCTTGTATTGGACTCTAGCACTAATGGGCAACCAGTGGAGAAAGCGGAAGAGAGGAGTGAGATGATCTGACTTTTTTGACTTACAGATGAGTCGAGCTGCAGCATCTTGCACTCTTTGAAGTTTATCAGTGAAATATGCGGGACAGCCAGCAAGAAGGCCGATGCTATAATCCAGGCGACTGAGAATAAGAGCACAGACTAGGATAGTAGTAGCTTGAGTAGTGAGAAGGTGTCTGATTGCACTTATCTGTCTGAGTTGTATGTATGCGGATTTGCAAGTGCTTTGGACAAAGTCGAAAAGAGAGAGATCGAGGGTGACAACAAGGTTTTTGACTGATGGAACAAAGGCGACGTCTGCTTCTCCAACCGTGACAGAAGACGGGAGGGATGGAGGCGTCACTAGTCTCTGAGACTTGACAAGAAGGCATTCGGTTTTGAAATCGTTTAGCTGGAGTTCGTTGTGTGACATCAATGACTTAACATCAGAAAGACAGGTCTGTAGAGTGTCTAACGTGTGTTGGAATTGATCTAAAGTGGTGTCTTTGTAGAGCTAATTGTCATCTGCAAATGCATGCTGATTGATTGAATGCTGAGCGACTATGTCAAACAAAGGTTGCATGTAAAGAACGAACAAAACTGGACCCAGTACTGAGCCCTGGGGAACACCAAACTGGACAGGAGAAGAAGCTGAGTAATGATTGTTGATGGAGACCGTTTGAAATCTGTCAGTGAGATAAGAATGAAACCAGGCAAAGGCAGAGTGTGAAATTCCATACGTGTTTCGCAGGCGTGAGATGAGGGTGTTGTGGTCTATTGAGTCGAAAGCCACTGACAAGTCTAAGAGGGTGAGAATGCTATGTTTTCAATGATCTAAAGAAGAGTAAAGGTCGCCGAGGATTTTGAGTAAGGCAGTTTCCGTGCTATGGTGGCTACGATAGGCTGACTGCAGGGGTGCCAAGAGGTTATTGGTTGCAAGATGTTGCTGCAGCTGGGTGAATACTAGTCTCTCTATAACTTTGGACAGGAAGGGGAGGTAAGAGGCCAGGCGATAGTTTTTCAAAACGTTGGGGTCCAGAAAAGTATTCTTCAGGAGTGGCTTAATTATGGCTGACTTGTACACGGAAGGGAAGGTGCCAGATGAGAGGGACTCGTTAACAACTGATGTGATGTAGGGCAGAAGAGAGTCAAGGCATTCAACTAAAAGGGGGGTGGGGATGGGGTCAAGGTCGCAAGTGGTGGGAGTGGAGGCGAGAATAACTCTCTTGACAGCCTCTTCAGACAGTCTGGAAAGTGGTGAACAGAATTCCGTGAAAGCAACGATCGGCAACTGCGGGAAGAGGTATTTGACTAGCGAGATCCCGTCTGATGGTTTGAATTTAGTTAAAGAACTCAAGAAAACGGCCAGGAAGTTCCAGAACGGAGAAAATTGACGGAAGGAGACCCTTTTTGGTTGTATCGAGGAGCTTGTTGCAGATGCCGAACAGTTGCCCACACGACACCTTATTCACAATCTGAGAGCTGAAGTAATTAACTTTAGCATCATACATGAATTTGGTAACTAAGTTCTTGCCTGGACAAAAAGGTGTTTGTGAATGGTAAGTCCAGTTTTCAACCACTGACGTTCAACTCGGCGTTGTTGCCGCTTGGCGGCCCTGACCTCGTCACTAACAGAATTAAACCACGGGGCGCTGTCGGTCTTAATCTCGCGATACAACAGGCAGGAGGACGCCTATCGCAATATTTCTTGCGATATGACTCCAGTGAGTTAAGACACAGTGGTATACCATTCCTTCATCTTCTTTTTGCCTTTTGTCCCGTAGTCTGGACGACCGTTGGGGCACCACAGATGATCTGGCAACCAGTTCTCTCCATTCCTCTTTGACTGTCTCAAGGCTTCGCTGAGCCTCATCCCTGTCCACTCTGAGACATTGTCCTCCCATCTTTTCCTTTGTCTGCCTCTCCTCCTCCCTCCTTTTACTGTGCCTTGTAGCACAGTCTTGGCAAGCCCTGACGATCGTGAGACGTGCCCATACCACTTTAGTTTGCGACTTTTCACAGTGGTCAGTAGTTCTTCACGGCTTGCCTGATTCTGTTTCGGACTTCCTCGTTTGTGATGCGGTCCTTGTAGGAGATGCCGAGGAGTCGTTGAAAACATCTCATTTCCATGACCTGTATCCTTCTCTCCAAGTCAGCTGTTTGTGTCCATGACTCACAGGCATACAAAAATATGGACATGACCAGGGCGCGCATCAGTCTGATCTTTGAGCTGAGGGCTATGTTTCTATCCTTCCAGATGGTCTTGAGTTTTGTGAGTGCTGCTGTGGTCTGAGCAATTCTGGCGAGTATTTCAGGTTTGGATCCTGCATCTGTGACAATTGCTCCCAGGTATTTAAAGCTGTTGACGGTTTCCAGTTTCTCGCCACAGACTTTGATGTCAGTGCTTATGCCGTTGGTGTTGTTGGTCATCAGTTTGGTCTTCTCTGCACTGATCTGCATGCCAAAATTTGTGGAGGTTGGGTCTAAGCGCTCCACTAAGTTTCCAGCTCCTTTTCACTTCCGGCCAGGCCATCTATGTCGTCAGCAAAACGTTAGTTTGTGATTGTTCTGCCGCCAATGCTGACTGTCCCCCTCGTGGTCTTTTAGGGCGTCAGTCATTATTATTTCCAGGAAGATGTTGAAGAGGGTGGGAGAGAGCAAACAGCCTTGTCTCACTCTGACTGTGGTTCTGAACCGGTCCCCAATGCTGCTGTTGAAGTATACGGCACTTGTGGCATTGTCATATAGGTGTTCTATGACTCTGATCAGGTTGACGTTGATGTTGTACAGCCTCATGGTAGCCCACAGTGCTGCATGCCATACCCTGTCGAACGCCTTCTTAAAGTCCACGAAGACGTGATAGAGGTCCTGTTGGTGTTGTAGGTATCTCTCGCACAGTATCCTGAGGTTGAAGATCTGCTCCGTTGTAGATCTGCCCTTGTCTGAAGCCTGCCTGTTCTTCAGCGATGATATTCTCTGCTTGTGGCTTCAATCTGTTCAGTAAGATCTTTAGCATGACTTTGCTCGGGTGGCTGATGAGGCTGATAGTTCTGTAGTTCTGGCATAGCTGTAAGTTGCCTTTCTTGGGGAGGGTGATGATGAGGGACTGCGTCCACGGTGTGGGCCACTCCCCCGTCTGCCAGATCTTGTTGCAGATGGTCAGTAAAGCACTGATCATCTCTTCCCCCCCTGCCTGCACCAGCTCTCCTGGGATGTTGTCCATTCCTGCTGAGTTCCCCTTCTTCAGCGATTTCATTGCTGCTTCCACTTCTACACGAAGGATGGGGTGGTCATCGTTGTTGGTTGCTGGAGGGACATTCGGTACCTCTGGGTCTCCGTGGTTCTGTAGTTGTAGAGTTCTGAGCAGTATTCTGTCCACCTCTTTAGGATGTCTTATTCTTCCGTCAGACACTTTCCGTCTTTGTCCACCTCTTTAGGATGTCTTATTCTTCCGTCAGACACTTTCCGTCTTTGTCTTGTATTGTGGTGGTTCGCCCTTGCTTTGTGCTGGTCAGATCTTTCACCAGCTGGTAGGCTTTTTTGCTGTTGTTCTTCAGGCTATCATCAATGTCCTGGCACTGTTCTTCAATCCAGTTCTCCTTAGCCTTTTTCATGCTTTTCTTGATTTCTTGGTTGACTGCCTTGTACTGCTTTGCGCCTTCTGTGTCGTTCTTTTTCTTCTTCAGGTCTCTCAGTTTGTCGCAAAGATCGAGTACATCGGCTGTGACCCAGGGCTTTTTGACTGAGCGGTGTTTGCCAAGGATCTCACTGGCCGTTTCAGTCACCGCTGTGTTGAAGTTGTCAATCAACGTGTCTATGTCTGTGTCGACAGCGTCTAGAATGGCAAGCGCTGCAAATTTCCCTCCGATCATTGCTTGGAAGGCTTCTGCCCCCTCTGGATCTTTCAGTCTTTCGAGGTCGAATTTGATTCTTGTGGGGCCCAGTTTGTTGGCTTTCTTCAGATGTAGTTTGAAGGTCATTAGAACAAGCTCGTGGTTGCTCCCAATGTCGGCCCCTGGAAAGCTCTGTGTCTTGGCTACGTTCACACTGGTGCGGAAGCGCTTTTCACCATGATGTAGTCTATTTGGCGATGGTGTTCTCCACTGGGGCTGTGCCATGTGACTCTTCTTGATGGTTTGTGTGAGCCAAACGTATTTGCCAGCATGAGATCATTGTAACTGGCAAATTTCAAGAGCCTCAAGCCCCTCTCGTTGGACTTGGTGTTGCAGTGTTGTCCACATGTGCCTTTCCAGTTCATGTAGGCATCTTCTCCTACTTTGGCATTCCAGTCGCCTTGCACCCCAAGGATGTCTTTCTTTGGAGTTTGGTCTATGACTTCCTGCAGCTGTTCGTAGAAATCCTCTATGTCTTTGTCACTGTAGTCAGTTGATAGAGCATCATCTTCATGCACCATAAAACCTCAATCATCTTCAAGGATCATAAAGGAAAGCTACAATTTCATAGCATTTGCCAACTATGCAAATCCTCAAGCATTTTAAAATTAATTTAACATCAAAGCCATAAGTTCATTGCTAATGTGGCAGTTGTGCCCTTTTCCCCCAGTATTGGGAGCCGACCAGGCCTTGAATAAGGTTTGGTTGTTGAGGGACAAGCCACGCTTTTGGAGTAGTATGTTGTGGTGAGACGGTGGACAGCGCTAAATGAGAATGATTGATTTGACTTTGACAAAACTTTGACATTGATTACGTCATACAGTGCTTGACTGCGTCATTCAGTTCTGGAAGGTGTCATTTTTGAGAGAGGTGGCGAGATTGGTCTCGGGCGAGAGGTTGGACGATGAACGCGACTGAAAGACGGATGGAACTGACACGATTCCCGATCTCAGAATGAGGTGATTTGCTTCAAGGACGAAATGTCTGAGCCCCCCGTATCAGACACAACTCTTGGTGGAGACTTTGAGTGTTGAACCTGCACAATGTTGGCTGGCAGTGGCTACCTACTGTGACAAACGTCATGCCGATACAGGAAGAAGAACGGTTGACGTCGGCCCTCTGTATCTGATGAACTCCAGCTCCGAGTCGCCCTGGCCTCCTTTGATGACCCAGGATGATGCAGTCCCAACCCTCCCTTCTCCCAAGACCCACACCTTGCGTCAGTCGTCACCTCACCCGTTGAACAACAACCGCCAGGGTCAACGGTCCTGACCCCTTCAGCATTCTTGAACTCTTCCCAGATATGTTAAGCTTTTTAGTATAGGCTGGCTGGCTAAGTAAGGATTGAGTGAATATTTAGCAACCATTTTCTTTTTAATTATTGGTAAAGTCAGTTGAATTGCGGATGTCTGCTTTTATCTCCTCTGTTGTCCAGTTTGTCCTTAACCCATTAGACACTATGACGGTATACACAAAAGGGTCCTGAAAACCTGAGCCTTTTTCAGAAAAACTGAAGAAGTCGGGTACGTTTACAAAACATTTATTAACTCCACTTGTAACAATTACAGAGACACAACATAAGCATTGTCTTAAAGCTGACATCCATTGCTACAAGCTCATACAATCAAATACAACACACTACAAGTCAAAATTTAGGAATGATTTTTTAAAATTAGAAAATAGTGCAAAAACGGACACATTCACCTTGATTTTCAGTTCAAAATTATGGGTTTTAGAAAGAAAACCTCCCAAATAAGCTCAAAACAGACTCTTAATGGATAATTTACTCATTTAGCTATCTGCTGAAACAAAATGCAAAGTCCTAAATCAATTTGTTCATGAGATACAGCAAATATGGTACATGACATGAAATCGCAAAAATTGTTTTTGTTTTTTACATGATCACAAAGTAATTTTCACCATGCCTTTTTTCACTCAGATAAAGGTAAACATGAAGCACATGCATGACATGACAGATAATATAAAGAAAAAAGGTGCAAGACATGCATTTGCAAGTGATAAAGTCTTTCAAAAATAGGCATGCATTAGCAAGTGATAAAGTCTTTCAAAAATCAAGATTTTTTTACATCACTTGGAGCTGGCAGGAGGTGGGTTTCTCTCTCTCTCTCTCTCTCTCTCTCTCTCTCTCTCTCTCTCTCTCTCTCTCTCTCTCTCTCTCTCTCTCTCTCTCTCTCTCTCTATCTCTCTCTCTCTCTCTCTCTCTCTCTCTCTCTCTCTCTCTCTCTCTCTCTCTCTCTCTCTCTCTCTCTCTCTCTCTCTCTCTCTCTCTCTCTCTCTCTCTCTCTCTCTCTCTCAGCATATCGATTTGTCTCTGTCACAAGTCGTTTTCCCACATCGCGTGTGTGAAGATCAGAGAGAAGACATGAAGAGGCTTTGCGTCCGAGGGGATGTCAATCTTCACTCCTTGAGCGCGTCGAAAGATGTGTCGTGTGCGAGAACGAAAACTTTCTGTCTGCCACGATCCTTGGAAGCCTAGAAACTCTTCCTCCGACGATTCCTCCTCCAACATCTCTCGCATCCACTGGTCCTATTGAAGCGGATCTTCCGGCGCATCGACATCGTCAAAATCAGAATTAAAATCGGCATCAATGTCGCTTCCTTCGCTCTCATCCGATGCGGAGTCGGCCATGACTCGAAAAAAGTCAAAACGTCAGTCGAAATCTCGACAAAAATCGCCACAACACAGCTAAAACTTGTCCGATTTCGATCAAACTTGCACTAGCGTAGTGCGCAGTCACTCTGCTTCCCAGCAGGCATTGCGATTAGTCAGCCATTACCGTTGCTAATTTTAGATCTCGACGTAAACACCGCAAGGGTACGATGAGACGTGTGCGTCGCTCCCGAAGCGAAGGGGGGATGCAACGTGCGCGTTCCATCCGAAGCGAATGGGTTAACAGCAGGGAAGATGGGTAAATGTTACAGGATGGTATCACGTTCCCCTAGACAACCTATCTGTTAGAGTTAATCAAAACAGTATAAATCAGTCTTCACACTGTCCACTTACAAAGTGTAATGTCTTGGGCATCTTCACTTTGGTGACAATCCCACCCCTCCTGTAGTCGGAGAACTTTGTGGTGTCACCAATGCTGAAGGTGTACGGACCTGCGACAAACAAAAATGATAAAGTTACTGACAGCACTGGAAATGCCATAATTATGTCAATTGTGGGCACAATGCATTATAATAATCTAGCTTTTATATTCATATACACTTTACCAACAACTATGAAAATCAAATAAATTATAGCTACATCCTGTAACATCCCTCCCCCACTCAAATACCTCTTCAAGCATCATGATACCTCTCTGGAGACTCATGCACACACCTTTGACAGAGATTTTGAAGGGTCCAGCACCATTGACTTCTGTCATGCCTTGCACCTCTGTGAACTGGACAAAGTCTCCGTCCTCATAGCCATGGCGGGCCTCGTCCACACAGGTCACAATGCCCTGCTCATCCTGCAACAGAAACAGTAAGACCATGCTTCCCAGTGGAAAGCTGAGTGTCAGCACCACACCATTACAGTGGATATCCAGCATACATGCCGCTGAGAAACAATGCACAAAGAGTAAATGCAACATTGTGACATACAACAAAATCTTTACATCCAACTTTTAAAAAGAGACTGTGCATACACAGATGTGTTCTAGCATTCTATTTAAATGAGTTCAAAAAATCTTTTGACTCTAAGAGGAGGTCAACACTGAGAGGGACATAAAAGCTGACACCTTGGTGATGGCGGCCACCATGTTGCTGATGGGCTGCTCCCCATCCACATCCATGACCACAAAGCTCTCGCCAAAGTCACAGAAAAGCATGCTGTCAAAGAAGACAAACAGACATAAGGCACTGCTATCATCTCACACAGATATCATCGATGTTGTCAAATAGAAAGAAATTTGGTTTCTCCATAAAAGCTGTCAGCGCATCTCAGTCATCATGAAGAAAAGAAAAATGACAAAAGAGAAAAGTCCATTTAATAAGACAAAATAGCATTAATAGCATAAATATTTGAATAACAGAAAGCATTCCATTCATTTTACATGAAAAAACAGAAGGCATTATGTAAATTGACCTTGTGCATTTATTATAGATAGGGTGAATAAATTGCCACCATATATCAAATTTTACCTGGGATTTTCTCATGAAATACGCATTCACACGCCACACAGCATGATGTGCATGAAAATATAGTTTTTAGAAAATGTTATCAGTGGATTATTAACAGAGTTGTTAATACACAAAAACAGACCAATATTCACATGATTTTCTTTTCAAACCTTTCTCGAATAAGACTTTATTCTAAACAGATTTGACTCACCTGAAGAGACCATAAGTGCAAGACGCAATGAACTTGATGCCAACAACATGGCAGAAATCTCCAATGCGGATCTGCTCTTCCATACTGGAGTTAGTCAGCACCACAACCTGCACAAACAGTAACACTCAAACTGACACAACCATTACAGACAGGTCAGCAGCACAGGTATCCATATCTTACAGTATATAGCTAGGCCACTGGTCTGCCACTGCAGGGTGAATTTTACGTTCTAACGCTACTCTCTCTTTTGTGACACATTGAGTGATTTGTGGAACTTCCAATATTATTGAGGATAGTAGTTGTAAAAATGCTTCTAAGTCTTGTGTGTGGCGTTTTTTGTATGTGTGTTCTATTGTTGTCGAGTATTTGGTCACTGATTACAAAAATTTGCTTTCCATTGGCCCAAGTGTCAGTGGTACCATTTTGGACATCTTGGGGTGGGAGGGTGCCTATTTTTGAATCGCGTTTACGACACCATTTCTCATTGGATAACTTCCCAACTTACAACAGATCTGAGAAATTATTGCTTTCATTAAATGTGCGTTACATTTGGGAATTTTGATGGATTTGACAATAATTAAGATAAGTCCCAGAACCTACATCTTTTTCTTCATATTAGCTTGCTTTTCTTCTTTCAATTATCACTAACGCATACAGATATTGATGACCAAAATTATGTCCATATTTTGTGTTTTCATCTAGCTATGCGCGCCTATCTAGCAGCTCCAAGGCACTAAGTCCAGTTGAGGCTATGTGATATGTGATACTATCACGCATTTTATATATAATGCTATCATGTATCTCTGTAGTTTAGCCAGCCAGGTTGAGAGCCTCTTGGTTACTTCGACAGCTGCAAGGTGATGAAACACTGTTGATTGATATAATATTTGGCCCATTGAAAGAATCAGTTTGCTGAGAGGGGGTGGGTGGCTTTTGGATTTACTAGCAGCATCAACATTGTCCAAGCTTTCCAAGCATAGGGAACACTGACTAGATTGTACTACCATTTTGTGGCCGATAAAAAAGCTTGTTGCCATGCAGAGTTGTTGCAGTCGGAGTTTAGTCGGAGGAAAGCTAAGACAAAGTTGTAATAGCTGGTGTATTCGAAAGCCCTCTTTAGCATACTGATTCACGGAATGTGCCATGTAATCAACAGTTTTCCCTTGCCTTTTGCGCTTTTTGACTGGTGAAGTAACTTGATGTGCCTTTTAACCGACAGACTCACCTCGAGGGCCAAGGCTAGCCAGGCCGATTAAACTAAAGACCTGATTTTGCCCAGATATAAGGCTGTGATCAGAGACGCTACATAGGCGTGGAACATAGCACAAAGCTGCCAGGAAAGAGCACTTTAGGCGCCAATGATGACTCATCAAAAGAGATGTGCCAGTATGTTTTGCAGCACAATTTATTATTCAAATGATGCTGCCTCGCCTCTTTTAATCACTGGTCAGTCATAATTGCCCGCATGAGCTATCTATTCTCACAATTTCATGTGAAGTTCCATGTCTTTCTATGTTGTGTATTTGCTGTGATTGCCCATGAAACCCACTAGTGAGTATGATACAAATGTTTGAGATCACTCCAATGGCAGCTCCCTCACTCCCTACCCAAATCAGATGGCTGCATTTCATCTTGCCAAAAGCAGCTGAATTGCAAGAGCTGTTTGCAGGCTTCCACAAGAGGTAATGTATATAATGTAATGTAATGTAATGTATGTATGTAATGTATGTAATGTATGTATGTATGTATGTATGTATGTATGTATGTATGTATGTATGTATGTATGTATGTATGTATGTATGTATGTATGTATGTATGTATGTATGTATGTATGTATGTATGTATGTATGTATGTATGTATGTATGTATGTATGTATGAAATTGTATGTTTCCTATTTTGGCAATAAAGTGATTTGATATGTATGTATGTATGTATGTATGTATGTATGTATGTATGTATGTATGTATGTATGTATGTATGTATGTATGTATGTATGTATGTATGTATGTATGTATGTATGTATGTATGTATGTATGTATGTATGTATGTATGTATGTATGTATGTATGTATGTATGTATGTATGTATGTATGTATGTATGTATGTATGTATGTATGTATGTATGTATGTATGTATGTATGTATGTATGTATGTATGTAATTGGATCTCTAGGCACTGTACATCATCGGTTCGTCAAAGGTCTACTGATGCTGGGTTTGTCTAAGCGCCAGGCTAAGGGCCTAGCCAAATATCTCAGCTTGTCTGTAATGATAGGGTCCAGACGTGCCTGGGCAAGAAGGGGCTTTTTGCTGGAGCGAGGACAGCAAAAGTAAATGTAGTAGTAATGGTGCATACTCCTGTTTTCTCTCCATGAGTACATGAGCAGGCATCGCAAACGTATGGTGAATTTACGAGTGGACCAGGCACTCACTTGCATGGCTTGTGTTTTTGCGGATATGTCATTATTTTGTGAAAATTTTCTGCAATAAAGTGATTTGATATGTATGTATGTATGTATGTATGTATGTATGTATGTATGTATGTATGTATGTATGTATGTATGTATGTATGTATGTGTGTGTGTGTGTGTGTGTGTGTGTGTGTGTGTGTGTGTGTATGTATGTATGTATGTATGTATGTATGTATGTATGTATGTATTTGCTTTTTCAGGTACACTCCAGAGGTCATTTGGGACATGACGGGAAAAAGCGAGAAATTCATAAACTAAGCTGGTATGCAGGTCAAGCATGCAAAGTGTGCAGTAACTCACGGCCATCACTCGGGAAACAACTGGGTGAAGCGGGACAAGAGCAAAGAATTAGAGCTCGCGATCCAAGGGGAACAACTTCCAAAATACGGAAAGGATCGCGCGTACCAGTATCTAGGTTTCCAGGTCAGCCTGACCGGAGATGGAAAGAAGAAAAAAACGGACGAGATTAAGTCCCCAGCACTACTGCAGAAGATCTCTATCTCACCGCTGCCTGTCAATAAATCAAGAAGGGCAAAGCCCATATGACTCACATGCTTGACCTTGACCTTTATATGACCTTGACCTTCAGGTGACCTTCAAGGTCAAGGTCAAACAACTAAACCTACCAATGACATCATACACAAAGAAATGCTTTACACATTTTTCCTACCAAAATACACGTGACCTTGACCCAAGGTCAAGGTCATCCAAGGTCATGCAACACAAAGCTGTTAACCCATTGCTTACGCAGCTCAACCACGTGGTTGCGATGACGCCAACACCCTTTGGCAACGCAGCTCAACTACGTGGTTGCGGTTGCCGTAAAGAAATTTTCCTATCTGCGTGGCTGTTTCAAGGGAAGTAAATCGTACAGCACTTTATGCTGTAACCAATCTGTGTTCGCTGGAGTTACCTTTTCTTTAGTATAGTCCCCGTGAGAAAGCTAGATGTTGTAGAAGCTACGCTCACCCTACGTCGCGTTTTCGCGCTTGTCGACATGGCGTTGCGTTGTCGGTGATTGAGCGGTGATGAAAATGACGAAGTATTAGAAGTGTAGATGGAATAAGGGTCTGATATTGAAGATCTAGGTGGATATTGGACTTCTGAAGAAGATCTTTATGATTCTGATGCGGAAATAGTCCCAGTCAACGAGAATGAAGCGCTGGCTGACAGCGAAGACGAATTGACTTCGTCGCCGTCGTGTCAGAAAGAGAGCAAGAGATAGAAACGGTTTTTACAGCAGACACAGACATCGATTCGGATGCAGAGGATGCCAAAAACCTTCCGAAAATCTTCTCTACTCCTCCAATGAACTGTACCACACAAAAGAGGACTATGCTGAGTAGGGCGCCTTCTTTCTCTCAGGTCATTTGAGACTTTTCTTCTATTCAAACAAAGACAGATTGCAGTAAGTGTATATTTTCTGATTTCCCCTCTCTGACTTGCTAAAAAAAATAATTTTCAAGCATTTTTTTATCCTGTAGTCAATCATTCATCAATATAGTTTGATGTGGAAATACTGATTTCAGAACTGTTGTGCAAAATTTATCTCTTGACTAATATTGCAATACATTAGGTGTAAAAAAAAAAGAAAATCAAAATTGCATGTACCTGGTGTTAAAAAACAAATTTCCCCAATTTTCTTACTGCATATTGTAACTATCCAGCACTTCAGCTAGAAAGTGCAAATGATTATCTTTCTTGTGATACCAACCATTAAACAGTTATTCTAAATTTGGACTTTGTGTGATTTTTTTAAAACTTGCAAAAACACTGCGTACACAGGTAAAGTTCCTAATGCTATCCCTGCGTAAGCAATGAGTTAATTCAAGACATAGGAAGCACAATGGTGCTTATTGGCACTTTCTACCATGAGATATAGTCACTTTTAGTGGTTCACTACCCCATTTTGGTCACATTTCATAAGGGTCAAAGTGACCTTGACCTTGATGATATGTGAACAAATGTGTCTCATGATGAAAGTATAACATGTGCCCCACATAATTATTAAGTTTGAAACAGTTATCTTCCATAGTTCAGGGTCAAGGTCACTTCAAAATATGTATACAATCCAACTTTGAAGAGCTCCTGTGACCTTGACCTTGAAGCAAGGTCAACCAAACTGGTATCAAAAGATAGGGCTTGCTTTGACCTATATACCACTTGTAGCTAAGGTCGCCATTCTCAATAATGTGGGAGAAAATTGGGAAAATGTGAAAAATGACTGTTTTTGAGACCACATTTATGGCTCCTGTGACCTTGACCTTGAAGCAAGGTCAAGTCACTATGTATGTTTTTTGAGGCCTTGTCATCATACACCATCATGCCACATTTGGTGTTGATAGACTTAATAGTCTCTGAGAAAAATCCAACGTTTAAGTTTTTTACGCCCGGACGGACGGACGGACGGACGACACGGCTGAGTACATAGACTCACTTTTGCTTCGCATGTGAGTCAAAAACAGTACTGACAAAGTTTTGCAAGGTCTACGAGAACCAGCAGGTCGCAATGGAAGGCCTGGAGTTGGTAGGATCATGCAAACCCGATCTATGCGTGATAGACCACCTCAATTCTGTTGACTTTATTGTTGAGATTGCCAACTCATTTGACACTTTTGTGGACACGTGTTATCAACATAAATTCCACAAATATATGCCTTTGTGTCTCTCACTCAGTGATTCTGGTTTCTACACTCGAGTTGTAGTTCTCGTAATTGGATCTCTAGGCACTGTACATCATCGGTTCGTCAAAGGTCTACTGATGCTAGGTTTGTCTAAACGCCAGGCTAAGGGCCTAGCCAAATATCTCAGCTTGTCTGTAATGATAGGGTCCAGACGTGCCTGGGCAAGAAGGGGCTTTTTGCTGGAGTGAGGACTGCAAAAGTAAATGTAGTTTAATGGTGCATACTCCTGTTGTCTCTCCATGATTACATGAGCAGGCATCGCAAATGTATGATGGATTTACGCGTGGACCAGACACTCACTTGCATGGCTTATGTTTTTGCGGATATGTCATTATTTTGTGCAATTTTTCTGCAATAAAGTGATTTGATATGTATATGAGGCTATGCCAAAAGGTGGCATTTCAGACCCCATGTGTGTTTGGAAAGCAAGTCTAATTAACTGGATTACCCCAACATGTTTACATATGCATTGTGCTTTGAAAAGGGGAGTTTGATGAATGCTTTTTTAATGTTTTTAAGCTTGTTGCTGTTGTGAATGTCAAATAAAAGAATAAAATGTTTCAAACACACACCGGAAACGGCCCCGAAACATTTTGGACATTTTGGTGTCCTCTGGAAACTGATTTTTCATGATCTGCATCACTGCATCGGTTTAAATCTGCGTATTTCATACAGTCTAAGCATGCAACTCTTTGTAGAATGTGCAACAATCGTAATTAGAACCAGAATTTATCTAAAATCTGGCACAGTAAATAGCCGTTTTTTTTCGAAAGGCTCATGTCCGCAGACCAACTTGTTTACAGATTCGATTTCGCCGGTCTTGTTGCTTTGAATGGCATCCATTTTGGATGAAAACGATAGTTTCGTATTCTAGGAAACAAGGTCAAACAACAAAACCTACCAATGACATCATACACAAAGAAATGCTTTACACATTTTTCCTACCAAAATACATGTGACCTTGACCCAAGGTCAAGGTCATCCAAGGTCATGCAACACAAAGCTGTTAATTCAAGACATAGGAAGCACAATTGTGATTATTGGCACTTTCTACCATGAGATATAGTCACTTTTAGTGGTTCACTACCCCATTTTGGTCACATTTCATAAGGGTCAAAGTGACCTTGACCTTGATGATATGTGACCAAATGTGTCTCATGATGAAAGTATAACATGTGCCCCACATAATTATTAAGTTTGAAACAGTTATCTTCCATAGTTCAGGGTCAAGGTCACTTCAAAATATGTATACAATCCAACTTTGAAGAGCTCCTGTGACCTTGACCTTGAAGCAACGTCAACCAAACTGGTATCAAAAGATAGGGCTTGCTTTGACCTAAATACCACTTGTAGCTAAGGTCGCCATTCTCAATAACGTGGGAGAAAATTGGGAAAATGTGAAAAATGACTGTTTTTGAGACCACATTTTTGGCTCCTGTGACCTTGACCTTGAAGCAAGGTCAAGTCACTATGTATGTTTTTTGAGGCCTTGTCATCATACACCATCATGCCACATTTGGTGTTGATAGACTTAATAGTCTCCGAGAAAAATCCAACGTTTAAGTTTTTTACGCCCGGACGGACGGACGGACGGACGGACGGACGGACGCCCACACGGACGGAGACACGGCTCAGTACATAGACTCACTTTTGCTTCGCATGTGAGTCAATAAAAGCAGTGTGTTACATTTGAGTCAGAATCTGCAAAGTTATTGTATCTAGCAGCAAAAAAAATTGATTAAGTTTAATGTTCGACAGTTACGTTTGACCAATTTCGTTATTTTTGCAATTTTCACAAAGAAGTTCGCGAGTATTTGATACGAAAGCGTGTAAACCACTAGCTTTGCTTCTACGGCATTTCTGGTCTGTTGATTCGATTGTGAATCCGTGAAGGTGAGAAAATATTTTACTGTCTGCTCAGGGCAAGGTGTTATGTGTGACCTGTTGTTACGTTTGACAGATAATTCTTCTTTCTGCAAATTGAATTAGCTTATAGTAACTGCTTGCTACTTTTGGGAGGCAAATATGATGGAAGAACAATACAATCCTCTGGCCAGATTTTGTCCCGCATGATTTTAGTGACCAAATGTGGAGAAATCACTGATCTCGGACATGGTTCTGTTTATGTCCGTGTTACGATTCAGGAGGACACGTTCGTGTCAGTGTAACGATTTAAGAAGAGACGTTTATGTCCTTGAACGATTGTAGCCAAAGCTGAAAAAATGCATTTGGGTTAGCAGGGGGAAGGAATATGTTCATGGGACTGTTTTATTCCCCCCCCCCCCCCCCCAAACAACGAAAAAAAAAGAATCGAAGATTATTTTTTATATTGTGATTTTGCAAGGAGTTTACGTACAACCAATTAGATTTTCGATTGAATTGAGAACCTTGCCAATCTTGGATTTTACTTTTCAAATCTGACTATTTTCAGTTGTTTTTGCCAGTAGAAACAGAAAGTTATTGCTTGTTTTGTGTTGCAGGTGTTGGGGTGTGAAACATCCAAAGTGTATGTGAGGTTCATGCGTCAGGCCGAGGACTTATTCTTTTGGGACAGCTGCCCAGAAGAATCTTGGGAGGATATGCTGGTTTTCCTGCGCAAATCAAGGAAAGTCAACATTGAAATGGACACCAAGCGGTCTACAAACCGCCGCCAGCTGTACTTCTTTAAATGACTTTGCCTTGAAGGCTAACATTTCATGATAGTGCCACATTGTGTTTGTTGTTTTGACATGGTATCAATGTTTGTCAAGTATACCCTTTTCCTGTTTCATTGTGTTGCTATTTAAAGATATGTTTTGAAAAGAAAACAAGCCATGTTTTCTAACACATACCATTAAGATTATAATTTTTATAATTTGCTGTTTGATAATCAGATTCTAATTGAGTGCATTGAGTCTTTTCCTGTCCAGCTATAGAGCGTAACGCAAGACAGGTAGAACGCTATTTTGACCTGGTTTTGAACATGATATTACTTTTGATTGCATTTTTATGTTTTAGATGTACCTAGTCTTTAGGTTAAAAATGTATTCTAAATGTCTATTTGAATATTGTAGTTATTTTTGACATTTTGATTGATTTCATGTCCACTGACTCCATGTAACACGTGACAGGTAAAACGCAGATTTGACCTGTTTTGAACGTCATGTTACTTTTTTGTGTTTTGATGTTCCATAATTACCTAATCTTCAAAATATGACTGTATCCAAAAGGTCTATTTAATATTATAGTTGTCATTTTTGACATTTTGAATGATTTCATGTCCACTGACAACAGTGTAACACGTGACAGGTAGAATGCTGTTATGACTTGCTTTGAACATGTTTTGGTATTGTTTCTGTTGTCATATTCCAGAAATAACCCAATCTGTAGATTGTAACTGAAAAGTTAGTGTATGTATAACATTCTGGTTGTTATTTCAAATATTATGAACATTTTCATGTCCATCAACATTTTGTAACACGTGACCGGTACAACAACATGTTTAACTAGTTTTAGCAAACTTTAAACACTTTTAGGGATATGTTTATCATCTGTCAGTGTTTCTGTTGAAGTGTTATAGTTTATTTTAGTGTTTATACTTCTTGTGGTTACTCAGCAGAAAGTATCAGTTTTGACTTTTATGATTTTTGAGCGTCTTGCGACATTACGTGACGCTGCATTCAAGATTTGGCTCTAAATGTACTTTTAAGGACTGATAATGCTTCTGCTGGGTCTGTTCACTAGAAATAAATCAACACCAGTTGTATGAAATGATATTAATGGCTTCTGTGGTCAGTTTTGATGCACATGTGGCTTTTCTCAAAATTAGCGTATCATGGCATATTATCAAACAGTACATATTTCCCAAATGCACAAACCATTCTTTTATTACAAAAATGTGTTCATCAAAGACAAAAGTATCACTTCAAACAAAAAAAAATAACCAACTGAAAAGGTTTATTTTGTCACAAATGTCCAAGCACCCCCCCAGCACGTTTTGGCACAGCCTCCTATGTATGTGAGCTTGTATGGCGCTGGTCTCCACCCCATAGGGGTGCTCAAAGCGCATTTTAAAGAAGTGTCATAGTCTGGTAAAAAAGAGCGTCTTCAAAAGTCTTTTGAAGGACTTGTGGGAATCACATTTCCTGATGAACATGGGACTGTTTTCCCACAAATTTGGTCCACCATATGAGAAGAAGCGGTGGCCATATGATTTTAGTTTCATTTCTGGTGTCATTAACAATCCCTGAGATGAAGAACGAAGGATTCTTGTTGGAATATAGGGTGTTAGTAGCTTATGCATATATGATGGAGCACATTCGTTCACAACCCTGTATACCAAACACAGAATTTTGAAATCAATTCTAAAATTGATTGGAAGCCAGTGAAGGCCTGCAATGGAGTTATGTGTGCCTGAGGAGGTGAGAGTTAGACAATCCTAGCACACACGTTTTGAATTAATTGTAGTTTCTGCATTTGTTGCTTAGTTATTCCAAAGAAAAGGCTGTTGCAGTAGTCCAGTTGGGAGAGGACGAGGGAGATGATGAGCAAAGCAGCTGTCTTTTCAGGGATGAATCGTCTGATTGTTCGGATTCTCCTGATTTGCCAGTGAGAAATCTTCACTATGTGATTTATTTGTTCTTCCATGGTCAGATATTGTTGGTTGTTGTTGTTGGCATCCGTCAGTCTCGTGAGACAATGGAGTGTGCGCCAGGTTTGGTCAGTCCGGGGTTGAGCGGCAGCGTACTCTGTGGCTGTAGAGCCCGATATTAATTATTGCGGAATACAGGTTGAGAGATTTCAAGGCTAGAAGCTCATCTTTTTCATATTTCAGGCGCTGTGGTGGTGCTCTACAGTCGGTCAAATCCTTGTTGGATAACAGTTCGCTCATCACTGGCATAATGGAGAAGACGGTGAGCTCAGTTCTGTCATCGGAAGGCAAGGTATAATCCAAATGAAATGTTAGTGTTTGGGAGGTAAATCTGCTGAGAAAGTCAAATTTCTTTTACACACAATATCCGTAATGAAAGAATCTTGTGTGGAAGCACCAAGTACTAACTCCAAAACAGGTTTACCTTGGCAAAAGAAGACTTTTTTCACAGAGCTGTGACACACACAGCCTGTCAGGCACCTGAACACTACTCAGTACAGGGTTCGTACAGGTTTTTAGATACAAAATTCCATGACTTTTCCATAACTTTCCATGACCTTCAACTACATTTTCCATGACCTAGCGTACTGTGTTACATGACAATTTTAAAGAGAAAAGTGTATGGCGCACGACCAAACTCACGCACAATACACCCGTTGTAAAAAAACAACTAATTCTTTTTATTATTTTTACAGCAGATTGATTCAGAAACTGACAAATGCAGAAAATTTTCAAACACGTACTCCTTAAAATGATGATACTTTTGTCCCAAATTGTCTGGTGCTTCAACGATTAACGCACGCTGAATGTGGTAATCGAGCACGCGTCTACACAACGCCATTGCGGTCCGATGTACACACAAACAGGTGGAAAATTTCCGCCTGTTTTCTCCTTTCAAGCGCACAATCCGGGCGCTAGACAAAAAGTAGATTCGTCGTACATTAACATCGAATATAGCGTTGGAAGGGGGAAATCTTTTAGAATCCGAGGGTGACTACGAAATTGATCGGAAAAGCGGGAGTGAGCAAATTTTAACAAAATGTCCGATGACGTTCGAACTTTCATTCATAACTCGTCTTTCGATTTTCACCGGAAGTTCAAACATACACCGCACGAAAGAGCAATCTTTCTTCTAATGAGTAGTAAAGTTTCAACTTGATCAAATGAGAAACTTCGACGGACGAGTGTTTAGAAGAGACCAACCCGAGTCGCGAAATGCAAACTCCGTCGAGCCACCGCGAGTCGGTAGTGGCGGAGGGTGGTTCTTTTACGTAATCGGCTTGTATGTTCTCAGCGGAAATAAGACGGATAACACAAAACTACACGACACATGTTCTTGAAACCTTCTGCTTCATAAACAACTTTCATTCTTGTTTTTATTCACAATATTTTGTGGATTGTCCACAATTAGCCATGAAAGTAAAGTGGTATTGCCGAGTGCATTTTGGCTAGTACTGTAGTAGCGCAAAGATTTGATACAAATTACCACGGAATCCTACCACTAGTTTTAAAAAATTAGACAACTCAGAAAGACTTTCATCTTTCATGTTACATTGGTATTTTGTGTTATTGATATGTGCGAATCCTAGAAAAAGTGGATTCTATCGAACCGACGGCCACTTCCGGTCTGATGAAATTTCTTCGAACATCGCGTGCGGCGTCTATTTAGCACTCGCTGAAGGTCCCGAGTTCTACAATACTTTTTCCAATATGTGCAAAATATTGCAATAAATATCTACCTAAATGATTGTTCTAGCATAAACTGAAACAAAAACCCCAATAAACTAACCTATTTAAGCAAATTTGTCCGTCAAAATCGCATCTGCGCCGTCACGCTCTTACTCGCCATTGTCACTTGTGTGATTTTGACGGTCATGCTATTTACCGAAATGCCAAAATGGCGCTAATGTCTTCGAAATGGCTTCGAAATGAGCATATATATCGTTATCCCCTTCTTGAATATGATATATTTAAGCTATTCTAATTAAACCAGAACTATATTTGACCAAATTACGTTAGAAACAGCACCATTTTGAAACAGACATGCGGTCGCCATTTCGATCCAGCGCCAAATGGTAAATAGCAAAATCTGACATGGATATCCAGCTGTTTTTTCTGAAGTTCAGCATTCAGGGACTCATCAAAGAGCAGCACCAGAGAATCAGAAGACCGGGCCTTTGCCTTGAGCATGTCTAAGAAATGTGGCCCCAGACCAAAAGTTGTCAAGTACCGGGCTTTGCTTTTACTCAAGGCAAACTTGGAGGCGATGACACTGTCGGGAAACATGCGACGGAACAGCTCGTTCATTCCTTTGGTACTGGAGAATGAGAAGTGGGAGATGACCATTTTCAAAGTCCACAAAATTTCTGCTTTCAGTGTGTCCTCTGTTGTCAAGAAAGTGTCAATCCCAGTAGATCTACTGCCACTGCCAGTGGGTGCAGGCCTAGTTTCGACCGGCGTAGCAGCGCCAGCTGGAACCACCACCTTTGAAGCACTGTCTCAGCATTTTTTGCAGTTTGAACAAAATCTGATATTCGTGTTTGACGTTTGCTCTTTTCTTCTTGGTGTTTTTTAGCACGCGCCTGGTGCGCGACACCTTTCATGTGGCTTTTCAACGCTGCCGCTCTCATGTTGGATACATCAAGTCTTTTTCACAAAATCGGCGCTTTGCCATCCCATCCACTCTCGCTCGCATGACCCACTCACGGTATTCAGGGACTCCTGTCCAAGAGTCTTGAAAGCGACACTTTCCAGGCATGATGATAATCTGATTCTCAAAGAAACACTGCACTACAAACAAAACAATCTCTTTTCACTCTGTCCTCGTTTGAACCAACTGACCGGACTAGCGTGGAAATGAAACGAGGTCACCTAGCCAAAGAACCAATCAGGAAGCAGAAGGCACACGAGCCTTCAGAATTAACCAATGGGATGCAAGGGCACGTTTTCCTGACGTGCTCAGCGTTTAAAATTAGATTGAGAGTATCGCGCGAAGCACAGCCTAGAAAACGTCTTTTTTTCTTTCTTTTTTTTTTCTTTCTTAAATTCCATGACTTTCCATGACCTAAGTTGAAATTCCATGACTTTCCAGGCCTGGAAAATGAAAAATCAAATTCCATGACTTTCCAGGTTTTCCATGACCTGTACGAACCCTGTCAGTACGTGAACTGTGCTGTTGTAATTATATAAACAACAGACAAACTGAGACATGTACCAAAAATATTCCTTTTTCAATGTTGATGGTCCTTTGTAAATATCAAGGCACGTAAATTAAATTATTTTTGTCATTTTCAGCCTTTTTTAAAATTGTATTTTGCATTTAGAGTTTAAGGTTTTGTTGTTTTTTGTTTGTTTGTCGAGCTGAGGTGATGAATATTTTTCTTGTATTTCAGGATGTGGAGCAGTTGATAATGATTGGCAGTTCTGCCAAACTCAGGATTTTAGAAGAGGAACATGGAGAAGACAAATGACCAATATTCACCTGGCTGTTCAACAATGGAAGGGGAAGCAGAGTAGATTGAAGTCTTTTTTTTCTTCTCGAACGCCATCACACTTGGATTTTAGAGTCAAGGATGAAATGGGCTGTCTTCTGGAGAGATTCCACCCTGCCGTACAGATTTTCCTGAATGCTTGCTGGTTCTGGCCAAACGTTCTCTCGCAGCAGCCAGTGGTTCCTGCATTCCTGCAGAATGTGTTCAGCCATCTGGTCAGCCTCTCCACAGGAGCACTATGGGGATGGCACAAGTCTGAATTTCTTGTGCATGTGGTAGTTGAGTCTATTGTGCCCTGTCCGCAGCCTGAAGATGACCACCTGATCTTGTCTGGACAGTTGGTGGTAGCTGTCCGTTGTCTGGGGTGTTCTGTACAGGGCCTTCACCATGGTGTTCATTTCTATAAGGGTGACTCTGTTCTCTTCTTGGTGGTCTTCAGCTCCCAGCTTTGCCATTCTATCCGCCTCCTCATTTCCATGTATTCCACAGTGTGAGGGGATCCACTGCAGTACAATCCTGAAGCATGTGATGTTTTGGAGTGCTTTCAGGAGTTGAGGCAGTTTGCTTGCTGTTGCTGCCTCCAAGACGGAGAGTGCGTCTGTGAGGAAGACTACCTGGGAGTCTCCGTCAAGGTCTGTTTTGCTGCTGATGGTATTTGCAGCATGGATCAGGGCTTCAACCTCTGCTCTGTAGTTGGTGCAGTGGAAGCCTGTCGGTATTGCCTCTGCCTGCCATTTTCCATCTGGGTACTGGATGTATGCTCCAGCTCCCCCTCTCTTGACTGCATCTGTGGCTGACCCATCTGTGTAGGCCCTTATCCATGCTTCCTGGGGGTACGTTTCATCAAGCATGGCCATTGTCAGAGCTTTCTTGCTGGCGTCACAGTGCTCGTCTTTTGTGGTGAAGTAGTCTTTAGAAAACTTTAAATGTAAAAAAATCTTTCCACTCTAAGAAAAGTTACATTAGTTTCAAATGTTGACCAATCAAAGCCCCGGAAAATTATGCAATTTAGGTTTGCATGACATTTCGGTTGGCACAAAGAGGTCAAGCATGCTTTTTTAGTTCATTGTGTTCAGTTTTACCTCCATGAACAATGAATAACAGTAGTTATACATTGACAATAAACTCTAGTTGACAAAAAGTGGTTTACTGTATAAATTATGCAAATTAGCTTCAAGACTGTCGTGTAAAAATTTTGAAGGCAGGAACATATCCAGCAGACTCTTTTCATATAGTATGTAAATTTTCATCTTGATACATCAAGAAATGCAGAAGTAATGGTTAAAAGACTAATATTTTTCCTTGAGTTTTTGTGCCATTGTATGTTTTCTAATGTTAACCATTAATTTCCCCATGCCCAACTGGTGCAAATATTTTATCTTTAATTCACCATAACAATGGATCTAGCGATCCGATTTTCAAAACTGAAAGTGATCTGTGCTCAGGAGCAAATGCTCTTTCAGGAAAACATATTTGTAACACAATTAAAAAAATGAAACAAGAAGGGCAAAGCCCATACAACTCACATGGTTGACCTTGACCTTTATATGACATTGACCTTCAGGTGACCTTCAAGGTCAAGGTCAAACAACTAAACCTACCAATGACATCATACACAAAGAAATGCTTTACACATTTTTCCTACCAAAATACATGTGACCTTGACCCAAGGTCAAGGTCATCCAAGGTCATGCAACACAAAGCTGTTAATTCAAGACATAGGAAGCACAATGGTGCTTATTGGCACTTTCTACCATGAGATATGGTCACTTTTAGTGGTTCACTACCCCATTTTGGTCACATTTCATAAGGGTCAAAGTGACCTTGACCTTGATGATATGTGAACAAATGTGTCTCATGATGAAAGTATAACATGTGCCCCACATAATTATTAAGTTTGAAACAGTTATCTTCCATAGTTCAGGGTCAAGGTCACTTCAAAATATGTATACAATCCAACTTTGAAGAGCTCCTGTGACCTTGACCTTGAAGCAACGTCAACCAAACTGGTATCAAAAGATAGGGCTTGCTTTGACCTATATACCACTTGTAGCTAAGGTCGCCATTCTCAATAACGTGGGAGAAAATAGGGAAAATGTGAAAAATGACTGTTTTTGAGACCACATTTATGGCTCCTGTGACCTTGACCTTGAAGCAAGGTCAAGTCACTATGTATGTTTTTTTAGGCCTTGTCATCATACACCATCATGCCACATTTGGTGTTGATAGACTTAATAGTCTCCGAGAAAAATCCAACGTTTAAGTTTTTTATGCCCGGACGGACGGACGGACAGACGGACGACACGGCTGAGTACATAGACTCACTTTTGCTTCGCATGTGAGTCAAAAATGGAGTTGCCTAGCTACAGTATGTATATATGTGTGTGTGTGTGTATATATATATATATATATATATCCAGTGGCAATAGCAATGTTCAATGTTTTCTGACAACATACACATACACACACACACACACACACACACACACAAACGCACACGAATGCATGCATGCAAACATGAGATGGTCAAATTTTCAGCTACAACTTTATGACTCTCTCTCTCTCTCTCTCTCTCTCTCTCTCTCTCTCTCTCTCTCTCTCTCTCTCTCTCTCTCTCTCACACACACACACACACACACACACACACACACACACACACACACACACACACACACACACACACACACACACACACACACACACACTGGCACAGGCACTCATGCATTCACTCCCTTTCTGCAGAGACACTGCAAAAAGTGGAGGCGGTGGGCCACTAACCTGGAAGTCTTTAAGGAAGGCTTCAGTCAGGTCCCCAATGTAGGCGTTGACAGGCACATACGTGTTGAGCTCTGCCAGGCGCGGCTGTGACACCTCTGCTCGGTTCTTGCCTAGGTCCTCCTCACGCAGAAAGAACTGAAAGGCCATGCATTTTCAATGATCTGGAGATATGAAAAACATTTCTAACTTAGGTTGTGGCAGTGCCGTACAAAAGTGCGATCTAACGTGCAAAACAGCCAAAATTGAGACTTCTCACTGGGACTGTTTGACTTTCACAAGTACTACAGTTTTTTTGGGGGGGGATGAGGGTGGTGGAGAGAGAGGGAGGGAGGGAGGGAGGGAGGGAGGGAGGGAGGGAGGGAGGGAGGGAGGGAGGAGAGGAGAGAGAGAGAGAGAGAGAGAGAGAGAGAGAGAGAGAGAGAGAGAGAGAGAGAGAGAGAGAGAGAGAGTGGGCGCGCTCGATTGGTCCGGCGGAATCCACCGGCGGAATCCACCGGCGGACGAGACGGCCACCGCCGGATTTGTTGTTGCGTTCGATTGCTTCAGGTCACGTGACCGGCGGATCACCCGGCGAACCGCCACAGGTCTGCCGTCGGTTTTCTGCAGCGAACGAAGATCCAAGATGGCTACGACCAGACTAGGGTTTATGTTTTGTGACGCTTCGGCACTGAAAATATTCAATAATTCGTTCTCCGCTGACTCATGTGTGCCTTAATTTGTCACCTTGCTTCAATCTCCGCTGGACAATTAAAGTAGATTACAATTTTTTTTCTTTATAGTGTGCACGATGTGTGGTTGACGATGAGAAATCCTGCATTAAGTTCGAATTGAAAATTCTCTCGCAAAGGGACGTAACTACATTCTGACCTCCCTTTGCGTAAAGGAAAATCGCTCGAGTGCGTGGTCTTAGTGTATATATAGGGTCTTTGACTGCGCTAGGCTCAGGAGTCACTTATCAGGGCATAGGTAGTGGAAATGGACATTTTCAATTTACACAATAACCTCAAACCTTACCATAAACCAAGAAGACAGCACATTTCCTCATCATCGCTACCGCTGTCTAGTAGCTCTTCCAAACAACACACTTGTGCCGCCATGTTGATCAGCCGAAAGCGCTCGATTGCCACGAATGCTGTCGATTCGCCGGTCACGTGACGGCGGACCGCCGGTCACGTGGCGCCGAACCGCCGCCGGCGGATTCCTGCGGTTCAATCGAGCTCACCCAGTCAAAGAGAGAGAGAGAGAGAGAGAGAGAGAGAGAGAGAGAGAGAGAGAGAGAGAGAGAGAGAGAGAGAGAGAGAGATAGGGAGAGATAGAGAGAGAAAGAGATATATATATATATATATATGTGCACGTCCATGATATTGCCTAACACTAGGTGGGACATACCTACTGCAATGGCGCCGAGCAGTGTTTGGTTTCTTTGTAACATGCGTATATCATTATAAAAGGTATTATTTTGATATCTAGCATGAGGGAACATCAATTTAGTTCTATGAAAACAAACATGATGTGATTCTGACCAAATCAATCGATGTGATAAGCTCCTCCGCGACGATTGAGTTTCGTAAGGAACACCAGAAACCAAAACCAGAATGGCCAGAGAAAAACTAGTCATAAAGTATTTATTCATGACCCATGAACGAAACTATTGAATTGTATTAATAAAAAAACTAATGTAGAATGCCTTACTTAACCCAAATTGGATGAAGATGGTCGATCGAACGGATCAAACGAACTGAAAGCTTCGCACATGTGTAGCAAAATGACGTACGTTACAGAAGGAAATGAAGGAAACGAAGCCTTCTCATTGGTCAAAAATCGCGTGTACTATGACGTATCCTTCCATAAACGTGTTCATTCACTGCAGGATGACAAAAGCTTCCTTTGTAGCCGTTTCGAGTGCGGAAAAATATAGCAACACGTTTGGTACACGCGTACCTTCCGTAAGTAACGCATGGAAACGACCGACGCTGACCATCAAAATAGTCCCAAGAAATTGGTTAATACCAAAAGAAGAATAAAACTATGCAGTTGTATGAGTAAACTAATGAAAGGAAAAGTAATTTGAACCTTCTCTTCAACACATTTATGTATACATGTTTGGTTTCGATTTTTTTCCTCTGAGCAAGGGTGGTGGAAACGAGAGTAACGAACGCATAGGTCTTTTTTATTTCGGTAGAACTACCTCTGTTTTTATTTTGTGGCGACTTTCCACTGAAATATGACTAAATTAATAATTGAACTTGAATTATTTCACACAATCTATACTTTGTAAGGTGAATTTGCACAAGATAACAAGCATTCAAAAGTGGCGTCGCAAAATGTCCCGTTTTTCGGCGCCATTTTTCCGCTTCGTACGAGTTTAATTATTTTTTTGTGAATCTCTGCAAAGCAAAACTATAAAAACTATTGGTCATAGCATTACAAAAACATTTAAAGAACCCATATAAATTTGAAATATATGCATGCTGACTGTGTTAGATAGTTTAATTCAAGTGTCTTTACCCAGACCCCCAGTTTTTGATAGTGTTAGGCAATATCGTGGACATGCACACATAGAGAGCGAGAGAGAGAGAGAGAGAGAGAGAGAGAGAGAGAGAGAGAGAGAGAGAGAGAGAGAGAGAGAGAGAGAGAGAGAGAGAGAGAGAGAGAGAGAGAGAGAGAGAGAGAGAGAGAGAGAGAGAGAGAGAGAGAGAGAGAGAGAGAGAGAGAGAGAGGAGGGGGGAGCTCTGGAGTGCCTACGTCATGTCATTCTAAAGTTTTTTTACATCACGTGTTGCATCATTTCTGTGTTTCTGCATCATTCACTGAAGAAGGGCGTGTGCCCGAAAGCCTTTGATTTTGGTGTTAGGCGTGTTTTTTTTTCTTATTTAAAGTACTACAGTTGTGTAACTTACACAGAAATGAAGAACTTTCTTTCATCTTTCAATTGAATGAACGTTTATCATTAAAGCATCAGTATTTCAAAAGTGCCACACCAAAATGTAGTGATACAGTGAAGTGATAGTGAAAATCCAGCTTTTGCAGCCAAGGCAGCAACACGTTGAGTTTTATGGTGCTCCGTTTACTTGCCAGGCGAATTTGGGACAGACATTGCACAATGCTATATTTGGTATCTATGTACACAAAATCTATATATTAATACGCAAAAGGTAAAACTTTGTGCAACATCTCCTCCGAGACCGTTTCGCCGATCGCTTTGCTTTTTGGCATCAGCCTAGAGGACGGTCGGGAAGGGGTCGTA
Organism: Theodoxus fluviatilis; assembly: GCA_034096865.1. Lineage (NCBI taxonomy): Eukaryota > Metazoa > Mollusca > Gastropoda > Cycloneritida > Neritidae > Theodoxus > Theodoxus fluviatilis. The sequence continues at coordinate 318,208 of JAWQFJ010002377.1, forward strand.
GGGTATTTTTCGTGACCAAATTTGACTTTGAAGTGACGTTTTAGGTAATCGCAAGTTTCAGGTGGCAAGGGACGGAACTCTGAAAGGGAAGCTTTGGCATGTGTGACGTCGAATCAAAGAATGACGTGACGCAATTTCGTAATTTTCTTCTCCCTCAAGTCCTCGCAAGTTTCAGTCGGCCTTCGTCCTATGATCGCATGGGTAGGTGGGGGAGAGGGAGATAGTGGGAGGGAATGGGGTGGGGGAGAGGGAGATGGTGGAAGTGGGTAGGGGAGAGGGTGATAGTGGGAGGGGGTGGGGCAAGGGGGAGAGGGAGATGGTGGGAGGGTTAGGTGGAGGAGAGGGAGATGGTGGGAGGGGATGGGGTGGGGGAGAGGGAGATGGTGAGAGGGGGTGGGGTGGGGGAGAGGGAGATGGTGGAAGTGGTTGCTTGGGGGAGAGGGAGATGGTGGGAGGAGGTTGGGGAGAGGGAGATGGTGGGAGGGGATGGGGTGGGGGAGAGGCAGATAGTGGGAGGGGATGGGGTGGGGGAGAGGGAGATGGTGGGAGGGGATGGGGGGGGGGAGGGAGATGGTGGGAGGGGATGGGGGGGGGGGGGGGGGAGAGGGGGAGATGGTGGGAGGGGATGGGGGGGGGGGACGGAGATGGTGGGAGGGGATGGGGGGGGGAGAGAGGGAGATGGTGCGAGGGGGTGGGGTGGGGGAGAGGGAGATGGTGGGAAGGGATGGAGTGGGGGAGAAAGAAATAGGTGGGCGGGGGTGGGGTGGGGGAGAGGGAGATGGTGGGAGGGAATGGGGTGGGGGAGAGGGAGATGGTGGGAGGGGCGGGGGGAGGGGAGAGGGAAATGGTGGGAGGGGAGGGGGGGGAGAGGGAGATGATGGGAGGGGACGGGGTGGGGAAGAGGGAGATGGTGGGAGGGGGTGGGGTGGGGAAGAGGGAGATTAAACTTGCCGTGTTTGCAACCACAGATTGTGATGTTTGATTTTTTTTTACTCTCTTCTCTCTCTCTCTCTTCTGTCTCTGTCTCTCTCCCCGTGCGTAGCACGAGTACCCGCTAGTTAAGTAATAAATAGAATACCAAATCTGTCCATATCTCTAAAGTATAAACCCCTAAAAATGAAAAACAAGAAGGGCAAAGCCCATACGACTCACATGCTTGACCTTGACCTTTATATGACCTTGACCTTCAGGTGACCTTCAAGGTCAAGGTCAAACAACTAAACCTACCAATGACATCATACACAAAGAAATGCTTTACACATTTTTCCTACCAAAATACATGTGACCTTGACCCAAGGTCAAGGTCATCCAAGGTCATGCAACACAAAGCTGTTAATTCAAGACATAGGAAGCACAATGGTGCTTATTGGCACTTTCTACCATGAAATGTGGTCACTTTTAGTGGTTCACTACCCCATTTTGGTCACATTTCATAAGGGTCAAAGTGACCTTAACCTTGATGATATGTGACCAAATGTGTCTCATGATGAAGGTATAACATGTGCCCCACATAATTATTAAGTTTGAAACAGTTATCTTCCATAGTTCAGGGTCAAGGTCACTTCAAAATATGTATACAATCCAACTTTGAAGAGCTCCTGTGACCTTGACCTTGAAGCAAGGTCAACCAAACTGGTATCAAAAGATAGGGATTACTTTGCCCTATATACCATATATAGGTCAGGCATCCAATCTCAAAAACTTCAGAGAAAATTGAGAAAATGTGAAAAATGACTGTTTTTTAGACAACATTTATGGCTCCTGCGACCTTGACCTTGAAGCAAGGACAAGTCACTATGTATGTTTTTTGAGGCCTTGTCATCATACACCATCATGCCACATTTGGTATTGATAGACTTAATAGTCTCCGAGAAAAATTCAACGTTAAAGTTTTCGGACGCCCGGATGCCCGGACGCCCGGACGGACGAAAAGTGTGAGTACATAGACTCACTTTTGCTTCGCATGTGAGTCAAAAATGCCGAAATACACATACTTGGCTTAGAATTTTTCTGTTTGTCTCAGGTGCGTCTTTTCTGCTCTAATAGACACCCAAAGTGTGCCTGATACATCAGAAGTCATTTCTGGAAAAATGCATGTTTTTATGTGTAGTTTTAATTTGTTTGCTGTTTTTTTAATCCATAAATTTTCACACACACAAAAAATCAAGAAAAATTTAGAGTTACTGCCCTTGTATGCAAATGAGCTTGTCCAGAAAAAGTTCATTTTGTATTCAGTATCTGCCATGTTCATTTAACTTTAATAAAATGTATAGTTTTATACACTTCAGTGTTATGGTTGTTTTTTAATCTTTTTTCTCCTGAACTCACCATTATTTTCACAAAAGTTGGAAATAGTTACGGAAGTGTAAGGGTTAAAGTGCACAAAAAGACAAAACCTTAAAGGTAACATATTACTATAATTTAATTAATTCAAGTAAATACCTGTATTGCAGGAAAGCTCAGTCAAAAAAAAAGAATGAACTTGGAAACTTCCATGTTGGATATTGACCTGGTTTCTGTCAATATAATCATCAAAGTAAAGCACATCTGGTCAACACTGCTCCTTGGAAATCTCTACTTGTACTCGGCACACATGGTTCTGTACATGGTGAAAATTTCTAAACTGTACATGAAATAGTGACTCCACACCATTTCTCCTCATTGGGTCACCATGCACGAAAATTCAATTTTCAGCACACATTGTTTATCATTCACAGGAGAGAAATGCAATATCAGAATGCACCAGAACTAAAATTGGGATTCCTCAGCTTTCTTACTCTCTTCTTCCTTTGTCTTTTACAGATAGCTCTTTGTATTGACCACCTTGTCCATGTGCTGGGTGTTGACAATCTAAATCTCAGCTGATGCAGAGAAATCTAGGTCATCAGTGGTGTCAGCTTACGCTGCTTCCTTTTGACCAAGAATTTCGTTTAATCTCATCCTTGACTGGAGCCAATGATTCTACATGCAGTATGCATGCCACCACATGCTCAACATATTTTCATAAATTTCTAGAATGTTATAACACTAGACCGAAGCTAGCAAGGAGGGAAGAGCTGAATGCGTGTTGACAATCCAGATTTGGTCATCAGTGTTTACAGCTTGCGCTGCTTTCTTTCAACCTGGAATTTCGTTCAATATCTTCCCAGAGCCAATGATTGTACTGCACGTATGCGTGCTACCCCATCCTTGGCATATTAACATTTACCATTGGAATGATATTACACTGGATAAATGCTTGAAAAGAGTGACGAGTTGACTGCAAGATGCGCGGAGCAAGCAGACAGCAAGGCGAGAAATAGGCGGTCACATGACCAAATGCAATCAATCACAGACGGGGATTCTGTCAGAAAACCATGACGAGGCAGTGATTGGTTAGACACTCTAGGTGGGTGCCTCATGAATATTGATCAGTATCGCGGCCTCCTTCCTATTTTTGGAACACTCACATAAGCCTGCGAGGCACGAGATCACTTTTGAATGATATCTTACATGCTGTAAACAAATATGGCGAAGAGCGGGCAGCGTGCAGTAACGCCCGGCAATTTTTCCACAGGAAATGACACAATTTTCAGCTGCAACAAAGTAAATTCTTGAAGGGTGCGTGTGCAAAAGTCTGTTTTTTTTGTGGTTTAGATAAGTTTCTAAGCCATCTCAGGGGTCTCAATGTGAAAAGCAGTGTTCATATGAGCTGACGATACCAAAACTCAAACTAGCCAAAAATTTATTTTTGACTGTTTTGTTGACCTGCGGCTACCCTTAAGTGACTATTTCTTGTCAATAAACTGGACACGAGCAATGCTTTAACTTCATCTCCTGGCGGTTTTTATCAGGTACTACATTTTTTTGCAGATTTTCCAAGCAGTCTTGTGCATGTACTCTTTCCTGTTAGAATTGACCTCACTGCAAATGAGATCATCTTACCTGGGAGGACAGGTCACTCCATGTAGCAACTCCCTGGTCGTGGACGGTGACGGACTTGACTCCTCCAAGGATGACATTCTTGGCAATCTCGACGCCCAGACCCTTCATGCCTGAGATCAAGATGTTGGAGCTGGCCATCCTGCGCATGGCATCGTGGCCAAGGACATACCTGCAGTTCATCACACAGGTCTCTCAAGTCTTTAACAGCCAGTTTGAGTGGGAAAGCAAGATTAGATGCATGATCCAAATCTGCACAACAAATGGAACTACGTACATACATACATACACAAGATGCACAAAAGCAATTATGGAGGGTCAAGACTCAGTGCTACCATCAGGTATTTGTTAACAGGCACTTCAGGGTATGCACTGTTGTCTGTGCATTTTCTACAGATCAACCACGGCTAGAAATCATGTCCATTTCTGTTGTTTGCAGAGCGAGATATTTACTTCGAAACATATGACAAGAAAGAGTGCAAGGAAAGAAAGGCATATGGGCAATGGGTTGGACAATTCATAAAAAGTAAACACTTACAGCTGTCTGGAGTACAGCCCTTCATCGATGTCTGTGCTTGCTCCATTTTTAGCCATGTTAATCTGGGGAAAAAAGAGATTTTTGTCAAAACGCAAGGTGCCACATATTGACAACTGCCAATGGAAATGGATGCATGGATGGTATTTTATGGCCTATCAGCCCCTGTAGGCTATGTAAGTAGGTACCGGCAGCCGCAGCCAGTGGTGCTGGGAAAGGTGCCTGCAGGCTAAAATTTGCTGATTTACCCCATGATGTTTATATAATTAAATAGAAAATTTTCTCACCAAAACTATGTGCAAAATGAAGTGTCAACCTTCGTCTGTCATTCTATGTTGTTTTTTATTTTGTCTGTGATCTGTGATACTTGTGCGAATGCACTAAAAGTACTAGATGAAACACAAAATACGCTTCGCGTCATCAGTCAGAATGGCGTCTTTCACCGAGCATATTTACAGTGTGTTAGAAACAATAACTTTCACGCCGTCAAGAAACCCATTCCAAGTGTGCAAATTACTGAGTCAGCAAGACGAAGCTCCACAGTTTATTCTCGTATAAATATTTTTTTTTAATAAAGCGATTAAGTTAAAGAAAATTCTATATGAAAATATGTCTAATTTTCAAGAGCTCATACAGGGTTCGTACAGGTTTTTAGATACAAAATTCCATGACTTTTCCATGACTTTCCATGACCTTCAACATTTTCCATGACCTAGCGTACTGTGATACATGACAATTTTAAAGAGAAAAGTGTATGGCGCACGACCAAACTCACGCACAGCACACCCGTTGTAAAAAAAAATCTCATTCTTTTTATTATTTTTACAGCAGATTGATTCAAAAACAGACAAATGCAGAACATTTTCAAACAAGTACTCCTTAAAATGATGATACTTTTGTCCCAAATTGTCTGGTGCTTCAACGATTAACGCACGCTGAATGTGGTAATCGAGCACGCGACTACACAATGCCATTGCGGTCCGATGTACACACAAACAGGTGGAAAATTTCCGCCTGTTTTCTCCTTTCAAGCGCACAATCCGGGCGCTAGACAAAAAGTAGATTCATCTTACATTAACCCATTTATGCATAGCGCCCAACTTGTTGGGCAGCTCTTTAAACAGCCTGCTATACAAAGAAATATACAGATAATAACAAGAGTTTGTGTAATAACTGAAGGGAGACTAATCCTTTATTAGTTGACAATGCTAATTTTTTCGGAGTGACTGCCCTTAGATTTTCTGTTTCAAAATGGCGTCCACCAGCCAATCTGTGGAGAAAGGCAAGCAGAAACGAAATCAAAGGTGGGTATGCAGACTTATTAATTGGTGTTTGAATCAAAAGCTCTTTATTTTGTGTTTCTTATTTATCTAACTAAAATATTATAAACAGTGCATGAAGTATTTGTAGTTTTTCCATGTTAAATTTGATAATTGTAATCCACACGTGCGTCGCCCAATTTATTGGGCGCTATGCATGAAAGGGTGCAGGTTTTTATGCTGAACTTAAGGCTATGTTCTGGTGTAAATGGGGTTCAAAATGACAAAATCTTCGATTTTCAGATTTTTGTGTCCGTTCGTTCTTGAACCATCCTAGATTACTTCTCTGCTACTCATATGGTTCAAATCACGTTAAAAAGTACTAAAATAGCACAATTTAATTGGTACTGTAGGTGGCGGCAGTCAAATTTTTGTTGGGGAAGAGGAAGTTTATAATGTGTTGTGTTATAAAGTTGGCAGAAAGACTAGAAAAACAAAAACAAAAGTAAGTGAATATCTTCATTAGTTTCTGAGATATGCCACTTCAAAGGTCGTGAAAGGCGAAACGCTCGTAATACATAAATGTCAAATCAGCATAAAGTAGCAACTTTGAAGGTCATTAGAATCAAAACTAAAGCACAGCTGTCCTTATAAATGAAATATTTCATACATTCTATGTTATTGTCTGGCTCTAATTTTTTTCAGGGACCATGGCAGGCTGTTTTTTTTTTAAAAGAGCCTTAAAAATGGGGAAAACATCAATTTGCCTCGCGGAACAAGGCCATTTTCTGGAATATTTCACTTTAAGAAGCTATAACTCAAGAACCGTTTAAGATATTTCACTGATTTTTTGCAGACAGACAGAATATGATATAAAGGGCCCAAGAAAACAATCAAATTGCTTTAAAAATTAATACATCAGTTGATGACCACCAAAAATAACAAAAAAATTAGACGAAAAGTGAAAGTTTTCGAAGAACTCGTATACTGAACAAGCTACAGCTCAAAAACTACTGGAGATAAATGCTTGAAATTTTGCACACAAGCAGAATGCAATGTATGGAACTGATAGAACCAACAAACAGGAATGTGCAGGTCACTTTTTCTTGACAGCAAGTATCAAAGCACCCTATTTCAGACAAAATCAAGAAAAAAATTGTCGTTCAGTCCATATGGACAATACTCAACCCTCAGTGCCACCACATCAGAAGCAAGCAGCTTTGTAATTGTAGTCACATGAATAACACTGAACCCTCAGTGCCACCACATCAGAAGCAAGCAGCTTTGTAGTCACATGAATAACACTGAACCCTCAGTGCCACCACATCAGAAGCAAGCAGCTTTGTAGTCACATGAATAACACTGAACCCTCAGTGCCACCACATCAGAAGCAAGCAGCTTTGTAGTCACATGAATAACACTGAACCCTCAGTGCCACCACATCAGAAGCAAGCAGCTAATTGTAATTGTAGTCACATGAATAACACTGAACCCTCGTGCACTCAAAGTAGTGAGGCAAAGCCAAAGTTTGTGACCATATGACTAGGACAAATACCTGATTAATAAATCCTTTCTGAAATAATTTGTGGTTAAATCCTATTTTATTCTCTGAAGATGCCACTCAGAAGAAAAACGACTGAAGCCAACATCTTGAAACGTGTGAACAACTAGGCCTACTGAACTAGCGACAGAAGAAGACGACAGACGCTGACTCGATCTACTTCCGGTTTTAGAAAGCAAACGCTTTTGTCTATTTTACCCCCACCAAAGTTAAATCATCACAAAAACAATACACCAATCATTTCTACAACTACTCTTTTTTTGTTTCAAATCTTGACTTGGAACAATAAATCGCCTGAAAAAAGACACAGAACATGTTTTTGTCACTACCCATAACACTCGAGCCCGATCGGCATGGATCGTATCCACTCGCAACTTTTAGCTTAAAATCTAGCCATTCTTACGTGAAATTAGCACCTTAAAACTTTACAAGTACCGAAAATAGATGTTTATGAATACGATTATCGACAAACTTACCAAGAATGGTTTCGACTTTCTCGAACAGAGTCGCTAACGGCGACGTTGAAAGCGCGTGTTCGGTCGCCATGTTTTGAGCTAGGGCTGCTTCGTGTCAAAGGCACGGGTTGCCTCTTTTGATTGACTGTTGCTCGGCGTGGACGTCATGCATTCTTTAGTTTCGAACATGACCGAAACCTCCAGAAAACGCTGTTTCCATCGCATATATGATTGTGGGGTCGCAATTATGCCCCAATCCCGTAATTCAGCCGAGAAAGTGACCAAGCTATATTTAGGTGTTTTCATCTCGGATTTTTTTCATAAACCCTACTACCTAGGAAAATTAAAATCACACGTAAACAAAGCCTATCTTTGTCTTGTTTGACCTGACACACTTTTGTTCAAGTTAAAAATAGACATGAACAGAGAACAGCGAGATTTCCCAGATAGGTGTTGTTTTGCTTGAGCTCAAAATGGCTGCAGGCCTAATGGCGTCGCGGTTCGTCGATCCAAAATATTAGGCATTTCTGCCTACTCCTCTCGCTCACATGTTCTCATTCACATCAAACGAAGGCAAAGACAAGGCAGAATGAACTTCAAAGTATTTATTGGGCACATTGTCAAGACCAACCAAGCAAATGTTGTTGATATAAACATGGTGTGAAAATTAGTGCAAAAACCAGGTTTCCCTGCATGACTGTATAGAGGCTGCCGCCACCTAGGTACTGTCTGCTTTTTTTCCGAAACAAAGTTTTTTGTTGAGTACAAATAGCTCCTTTCTTCCAGCGATCAGAAAATATTTCGTTTGAGCGATTGCGGCAAGCCATATACCGTTGGAAAGCTTGGCATGTGCACTTCATGAATATTAATAGTCTGTAGCTCTAGCTGTTGGTATAAGCCAATCAGAAGCTGTTTTCCATCGCTAAGGAGCTCGAGAAAGCATGAGAACCATTGGATGAAACTGATCACGTGATTTATTCAAGCCGCCCGATTGGCTCGTGGAGTAAACAACATGGCTGCCTTTGTGTAAGTTTACACTCGCTTCGATATTGTTTTCGCTCGTCATGCGCAAATTATGGGTCGAACGAAGCAACGCACAGTCCAGTATCATAGCCAAAAATCGAAAAAGAGAAAAGAACACCTTGCCGAAGCTCGAAAGAAACGCTGGGCACCAAGAGAAGAGGCAGACCGCTTTGCTGCATCTGCCTTCGAGTCGACTCGACGAACAACAACAGAAGCACGTGCGTCCGCTGCGTTTCAAGAGACCTCGAGGCCGGATTCACCTCAACCAAGTACTTCATCTGGACTTCGAGGGTCCTGGAAGCGTTCATCTGCATCATCTGCTGTACCAGGGCCCAGTGGCAAACGTCCACGCCTCGGTGAAGAAGTGGTAGGTCGTGCATCGCTCGAACACTCACCAACTGTCGCCTCGCGTCCGACTTCAAGCACCATCGTTGATTTCAATGAAGTTAACGCTGTGATAGAACCACTTCTGTGCCCTAAATGTGAACTCCAGGGGGTTGAAATCAGATGTGATTACTCTCAAGTGAAGGGCTTAGCAGCTGTAATGACTCTGTGCTGCAATTCATGTGGTGCCACCTTATCAAAGTGTCATACTTGATACTAGTAAGAGACTGACATCTCAAAAGACTTTTGAGATCAACAGAAGAGCAGTTGTTGCGAGCATACTTGCAGGGCTTGGTGTTTACAAATTCAACAAATTTTGTGAGTATATGAACCTTTCTGGCATGCATCCTAGGACCTTCCACAACCACTGTGATGTGATCTTCAAGTCCACGCCAGACCATCAACACTGTGTGAGGTCAAAGGCTGTCAAACATGTGAGACAAGCCTACAAGAAGATCTATCCAGACTTGCAGGAGGATGACACTCTGGATATTTCTGTCTCATTTGATGGGAGGGGGGCCCTGCATATCAGTCTGGTGGCTTCTTGTAATCTGTAAGTTACTTCCAAGAGACATTTTGACTTGTATCACTTTCATTTGCAAATTTGATCAAATTTAGTATTTGCATGCATGCTGTGTGTCCAAATTTCCTTCCCATCCAAGAACAAAGTAGACGTGGCTGTTCTACTGTCAAAAGGGGAGCTCAGTGCAGCATGAGAGGCCACCTTGAGGTACATGTCTGCTGAAGGACTTCCAGAGGGCAGACACACAGTGAAGTTGGGTGTTCGCTGGGTTATCAAGTGAAAGAAGTTGCTCGCATGGATGGTGAGCATCAAGGAGAAAGAAAGAAGGAGAAAAGTGAGACTGGCCCAAGCTAGCATAAGAAGAGCTCTGCAGGGGAAGGAGAAGGGCCCTGTATATATGTCTGGTGACTTCTAGTAAATTTCTAGCTACTTCCAAGAGACATTTTGACTACCATTACTTTAATTTGCATTTTTCTCAAAATTAGGATTTGCGTGCATGTCATATCATTGGTGTTTCCTTATTTCAGTCAATTATGGAGGGAAACTCATGAAATTATGAGTCCATCTTCAAAATATATCATTCTGTGCTTTCATAGAAAAAATTCATGTCTTAATCTAACTGAGATGGCATAACACATCAACAAAGTAATATCTTGAGCAAATTTTGCATGCGGATGTAGATATGTGAAATAAAATTTGTTTTAAAATATATACATCCTGTTTGTCCTTATTTTCTCTCTACTAAACCACTGACCCTATCTTAATGGTCTTTTTGTCACAATTTGGGAGTCCTTTGACAGAGGAAAGATACCCTACTGGAGTCACTAATTTCTTGCAAAATCGCATAAATTTTGATTAAAAAGCCTTAAAACACTTTTATTTTTAAAGTTAAATTTTTAAAAAAATTGATAAATGTCTTCTTTTTAATAGTATAATAATGTACTTTCAAAAAAAGAAAGGACAAATATTGCTTTGAATTACCTCTTCTTTGACACCAGAACATAGCCTTAAGAATGTATTACATGCTTTATCACACACACACACACACACACTGTGACTGTCCTCTGTTTCTTTGTGCAGAATGTACACTGTTAACGAAGTAGTGGACCTGCTGGTGGATGACGAGGAGCTAAACAACGGTGAAGCAAGTGTGTACATAATGCCTCCTGACACTGTAGGAGTGGAAACTGATGAAGACAGCGCTGACGAAGACCAGCCACCAACAATCGCTAACCTCAGTGGACGTCAGTTGCGGGCCAGAGGACTAGCTACAGTCCGCACAAAGTCGGGGCGCCAATTTATTGGGGAAAATTTGGACTCAGAGAGTGACTCTGCTTCAGATTCCAATGAAAAAACGAAACCAACACAGTCAAAGAAGAAAAAGAAAGAGCGTCATTGGGTTCGACGAGACAACAATGTGCAACCATCAATTTTTTGCGCAAAAAACTGGATAGAAGAAATTGATATGCAACCTTCTTCATTGTTTGAGCTTTTCTTTGATGAAGAAGTTGTTGCGCACACTTTGGAAATGTCTAATTTGTATGCCCAGCAAAACGGCAAGGATAACTTTGTTCTAACTGAGTCAGAGCTGAAACTTGCCATCGCAATTCTCATCATCTCTGGCTACTCTTCTCTACCACGACGTAGACTGTATTGGGAGAACAGTGAGGACACTTTCAATGCTGCCATTGCAAACTCCATGTCTGTGAACAGGTTTGAGGAAATACTGCGCTACCTGCATTTTGCTGACAACTACAAGCTGAACCAAGATGACAAACTCGCAAAAGTGAGGCCACTCTTCAGCATGCTGAACGAAAAGTTTGTCAAGTACTGGGTGCCAGAAGAGAATTTGGACGTGGATGAGTCAATGGCCCCGTACTACGGTCACCATGGTGCAAAGCAGTTCATTCGCGGCAAACCGATACGCTATGGGTTCAAAGTTTGGTGCCTGAACACTCCAAATGGATACCTTGTGCAAATGGAGCCATACCAAGGTGCAGGAACTGTCCAAATGCGTCCAAACCTTGGGATGGGTGGCTCTGTCGTCATGGAACTTGCAAGTGTTCTGTCAGACACAGGACTTTCCGACTCACTAACACCAGAACAACACTTCAGTATCTATTTTGACAATCTGTTCACGTCACCAGCTCTTCTCACTGAACTGAAAAAAGAGGGCTTTGATGGTACAGGGACGCTGCGTGCAAACAGGACAGAATCTTGCCCACTGGAAAGTGTGGACTCCATGAAGAAGAAACCGAGAGGAACAACGGACTTTCGCCTTGACACAGATGACAACATTTTACTAGTCAGATGGAACGACAATAATGTTGTTACTGTAGCCTCAACAAAGCATGGAGTTGCTCCCATGAAAAATGTGCAGAGATTTTCTCAGTCAGAGAAGAAGTTCATTCAAGTGCCATGTCCAGATGCCATTATGCACTACAACAAGGCGATGGGTGGAACAGACCGCATGGACCAAAACGTCGCCAACTACCGTGTGAGCATGCGCAAAAAGAAGTGGTGGTGGCCATTGTTTGTTTTCTGTTTGGGCACATCCACCCAAAACGCTTGGTGCCTGTACAGAAAATCTGCTGCTGCACAACACGAGCCCCTGGACTACTTGGGTTTCCTGAGGAAGCTCGCGTTGACATACGTCCACAAGTACCGAGGGGTGAAAGACAACGCTGGTCGGCCCGGACGCATGGAACTCAGTGTTGTTGAAGAAGTCAGGCAAGCTCAAGGCGGTCATTACCTCATCAGTTGGCCGACCCAGAGAAGATGCAGACAGTGCAAAGGCAACACCAAGAAGGCCTGCTCCAAGTGCCCTGCAACCCCTCTACATGAGAAGTGCTTTGAAGCATTTCACTCCAAATAAAGGAAGACCTTTGCTGTGTGAAAATACAAACAGAGTCCAATACAAGTGTATATTAACACTTTGTGTTTCTTAATACTGATACAGTCTTAGAAACTTGTAAATAGTAACTGTTATTGCTGTGTTTGCTATACATCAGACTCAAAAGTTGATGCGCCCATTCGCGCATGGCGCCCAACTTATTGGGCGTTATCAAAAATTGCCCTAATGTAAAGTAAAATTATTTTTTTGAATATTGACAATTAAAACATTTGTCTGTTCCTTATTTGCAACATTTCTGTTGAATTAAAAAAAAAAATGAGGTATCATGCATAAATGGGTTAACATCGAATATAGCGTTGGAAGGGGGAAATCTTGTAGAATCCGAGGGTGTCTGTACGAAATTGATCGGAAAAGCGGGAGTGAGCAAATTTTAACAAAATGTCCGATGACGTTCGAACTTTCATCCATAACTCGTCTTTCGATTTTCACCGGAAGTTCAAACATACACCGAACGAAAGGGCAATCTTTCCTCTAATGAGTAGTAAAGTTTCAACTTGATCAAATGAGAAACTTCGACGGACGAGTGTTTAGAAGAGACCAACCCGAGTCGCGAAATGCAAACTCCGTCGAGCCACCACGAGTCGGTAGTGGCCGAGGGTGTTTTTTTTTTTACGTAATCGGCTTGTATGTTCTCAGCGGAAATAAGACGGATTAACACAAAACTACACGACACATGTTCTTGAAACCTTCTGCTTCATAAACAACTTTCATTCTTGTTTTTATTCACAATATTTTGTGGATTGTCCACAATTAGCCATGAAAGTGAAGTGGTATTGCCAAGTGCATTTTGGCTAGTACTATAGTAGCGCAAAGATTTGATACAAATTACCACGGAATCCTACCACTAGTTTTAAACAAGAAGGGCAAATCCCATACGACTCACATGCTTGACCTTGACCTTTATATGACCTTGACCTTCAGGTGACCTTCAAGGTCAAGGTCAAACAACTAAACCTACCAATGACATCATACACAAAGAAATGCTTTACACATTTTTCCTACCAAAATACATGTGACCTTGACCCAAGGTCAAGGTCATCCAAGGTCATGCAACACAAAGCTGTTAATTCAAGACATAGGAAGCACAATGGTGCTTATTGGCACTTTCTACCATGAGATATAGTCACTTTTAGTGGTTCACTACCCCATTTTGGTCACATTTCATAAGGGTCAAAGTGACCTTGACCTTGATGATATGTGACCAAATGTGTCTCATGATGAAAGTATAACATGTGCCCCACATAATTATTAAGTTTGAAACAGTTATCTTCCATAGTTCAGGGTCAAGGTCACTTCAAAATATGTATACAATCCAACTTTAAAGAGCTCCTGTGACCTTGACCTTGAAGCAAGGTCAACCAATCTGGCATAAAAAAATTGGGATTACTTTGCCCTATATACCATGTATAGGTGAGGTATCCAATCTCAAAAACTTCAGAGAAAATTGGGAAAATGTGAAAAATGGCTGTTTTTTAGACAACATTTATGGCCCCTGCGACCTTGACCTTGAAGCAAGGTCAAGTCACTATGTATGTTTTTTGAGGCCTTGTCATCATACACCATCATGCCACATTTGGTGTTGATAGACTTAATAGTCTCCGAGAAAAATCCTACGTTTAAGTTTTTTACGCCCGGACGGACGGACGGACGACACGGGTGAGTACATAGACTCACTTTTGCTACGCATGTGAGTCAAAAATGAATGCTCGCGACGCGCGAGCCAATCAGAGACGAGTACTCTCCACGCACTGGTACCCATCATGGCGGTCTTTCAGGCTATGAGCGGTTGTGGCAAATCGGAGTTATTTGTTTGCAGCATCAAGTCTAGTCTTGATAAGTAGCCTAATTCGATATCTAAACTCATTAAGTTACCAGTACTGCAAGTTATTAAAGCTATTTTTTGCTATTCATGGCAAAGTTTACGCAGAATTAACAGCAAATATTTGCCACGTGACCGGGTCAAAGTTGTGTTTTGTGTATATGTGCATTCAAAGTGTATCGTATTTTTCTTTCTGCTGATTGTTATCATCAAAATATTATGACAGGAATGTCTGTATATGTTAGAAACACCATAAATAAGTGTTTTGTTGAATTTTAGCAGAGTGTTCGAAAACAAAAATCGATGTCTATCATAGACCGAAGTGCGATCCCATATCGAATAGTGAGTTTGCTTATGTATACACACACGTGCCAATAACATCTGATTCTCATCTCTGAGGTACGCAGCCAAACTGCTGACATGTTAAAAAAATATTAATGACCTTTTATAGAAATGCAATGCTATTTTATTTTTCTGTTTTAATTCAGACTATGCTTGTATGCACAATTTCAGCGTCCTCTCTCTCTCTCTCTCTCTCTCTCTCTCTCTCTCTCTCTCTCTCTCTCTCTCTCTCTCTCTCTCTCTCTCTCTCTCCTCTCTCTCTCTCTCTCTCTCTCTCTCTCTCTCTCTCTCTCTCTCTCTCTCTCTCTCTCTCTCTCTCTCTCTCTCTCTCTCTCTCTCACTCTCACACACACACACACACAAACACACACACACACACACACCACATGCACACACACACTACACTTGAAACGAAGGTCAAATTTCTATTTCAGTAAACTAGAGTTTCTTCTTGGACAGCTATGGAGCAAGAGCACTTCATCCAAAGAAGAGTAGAAGAGGGACATTGTGTCATAAACATGCCAAATAAATTTAACACTTTCCAAATTAAACATCCGTGCATGAAAAAAATCATCAATACAATAGGCACATATTTCAAGGTTTTCTTGGATGGATGGATGATTGGATGCATGAATGGGTGGATGGATGGGTGGATGGATGGATGGATGGATGGATGGTTGGTTGGATGGATGGATGGATGGATGGATGGATGGATGGATGGATGGATGGATGGATGGATGGATGGATGGATGGATGGATGGATGGATGGATGGATGGATGGATGGATGGATGGATGGATGGATGGATAGTATGTTATGGCCTATCAGACTTCGTATGCTATATATATATATTGTCCACAGAGCCGCAATGTTTTTGTTATAAAAATAAATTAGCAAGATATTTTGTTAACCTATATTTTAAATCTATATTAATATGCAAAGTTCAAACTATTACTGAGCCACATGCAATATTTCATGCTGGTAACTGATATAGTTTTTTAGATAGGAAGATTTTCAGTGAGCCATGCCCCCACAGAATCACGCCTTATTTGTTACTAAAAATAGACTGGCTAAAAACTATATGCACTTTTAATTTTCTGGTAAATTTCAGTTCATTTGCAAAGGTAAAACTATAACAAAGCCAGACACCAAATGTTATGCAAGTATCTCATATAGTTTTTGAGATAATCAGCTTTTCAGTCAAGTACCCTCATAATTTCACTTTTTTCCATCACGCAAATCAGGGTTTTCCTCAAATTGATAACACGATATCTTGAACTGTAAGCTTTTTTGTAAATTGGAAAAAAAGTGTCAAATTATATTATATATAGTCTTCTGGTATAATAAGTCTGATAGGGCTCACTTCAATGGTTTTGGTTCAGCAGGCCTTCAAATATGGTCCTCGGTGATGTTTTGCACGTTGAAAATTCTTATTTTGGGCCATATTCAGCACCCTGTTATACTGGAACTGCATAAAAGAATGGCTTCATTTTGCTTACATGAACTGCCTACAATATATTGATTTGGAATTAGGCAATATATGCTGTGTACCTTGTATGATTAGAGGACTGTTACTGTGTTACTGTTAGGCTGCAAAGTTTGGAAAATATTTAGTATTACTCTACATTTCACCTTTCCATATACAATAAATGCTGTATCTCCAGAACGAATCAAGATAGACACTTCATTTTTATTTTATTTTAATTCTTTCATCAAGTAGTAAAAGCACAACACATAAAAACAAAACAATCTCTGAGTCAACATTTTGGCTGCCAGTACCTAATGTAAGGCCACTAAGCACGAAAATCACTAGAACAGTTAAGAGTAAACGCAAATCAAGTCACGGTGTCCCTAGTTATTCGCCTCTAACGAATCGCGTAGGGAGAAGCGGTGGGTCAATTCTTATCCCGAACCCACAGGGGGTTGCCAATGGAAACGCAATGAGAAGTTGACTCAATTTACTGGCCGACTTGCCATGCTTGTACTGTGCTTGTATTGTGTCAAAAAATGAAATAATCCTGCATTTAAAAAATCTAATTTTTCTTTTCATTGTGTATTACACTGGTTTGATATAAAAAGTTGGTTATATATTTGTAAGGAACATATTGGGGTTTGAACAGCGTTTCTCGTATCCACGGCAGCCGCTGTCGATGAAACTGGCCTGGCACCCAGCAGCACAAATCTACGGTCCCTCGGGAATGACAAACGCCTGCCTACCTACCTACTCCAGAGAATGGCAGTCAGTTCATCGATGTCAGTTTGTAGCCTTGCATGCAGCATGGGCAGCAGTACTTTCAACAATCACAAGCTTTAGTATTTTTCCCCATTCATTTGGTAGCACATTTGTATCCAGACCACGCATACACTTAGTATAGCACGCATTAAAAATAATAAATGTCTGCAATAAGCAACCTATAAATCTACAGCATTTGCATATGAAATGTCATAGTGTCAGTGTGTGCGCTGTGACACTACAAACTTCAAGAAGTTCAACAGAGAAAATTATTTAAAACATTCCATGGGAGTGTGAAGTACTACACTCAACGAACAGCAAGCACGTTCGGTTGCGTGTGGTCAGGGAGCAGTACATTACAAAGATCTCTAGCCAAACATTTTCCTCATGAATGCTTATTGCATGCTGGATGACCAAAGATGCTGGATTTGTGGGCACACAATGGGCGCTTCGCGTGCGACGCATGACAATGAACAGGTTTGAGACACAAAATGACAACTCACCGAATTGTTGGAGTTGGCGCTTGAATTAGAGGCGATACAGTTTCCAGGTGTATCTTCAATGCGTGCCTTTTTAGACGGTGGCGCCTCAGTGCTATCTGACATCTGCAAGATTTATTTGAAGCACATCAAATCCGTCGGTCTTGCCTGCCAAAACTTTTGCATAAAGTAGTGAAGAACAAAACACGTCAAATCCGTGTAATATTTCTCACTCTACTCTGGTGAATGGTGCGTCTCAAAACATCTGCAAACCAAGTCCTATCTGGATATTTTAAAAAGCACACATTACAGTAACTAGGCTCTGATTTATAAACTAAACTTGTCTTTCCTGACAGAGCTGCAGCAGAAATGAAACAAGATGGCGGCATTCATGATGAATAACGAGTTTCGCACGTGCAGGTCATGGGAGAAATGAATAAGGAAAAAAAATACATGCATTAAATCAGAGCATCGAAGTCCTTACTGCTTCAGATGAACAACATGGAAAATTACAGCTACTGCAAGAAAAACTAGAAGGCCTACAGCACCTTTCGGTCTACATTAACGGTCGTATAAGACTGAAACGTTGCTGCAGGGATCCGAAAGATCACTTGTGTTACTGGACGCTCCCTGAGTGAACACTCACCAAACGAAACGCACGGTCCTCCGGCTTGACAAAGCGAAATCTGAAGAAAAAGAAATTAACGACAAGATCGAGTCTTCAGTCTAAAAATAATTAAATGAGGCCTCAGTGGTGTGGGAACTGCATCGATTCAACTGGTCGCAAATTCGTCACAAACAATTATCCTGACAGAACGATCTGCAACGCCTCTTATCAACGTTTCAGCCGTGGTACTTCCTGTTTCTATGTATGCCTGTGACGAACGACGGCAGGCATTCTGGGAAGCAAATCAAAGGTGTATAAATTTAGTACTGCTTGTCATCGTTACCTCATTGATGGCTACGTCATTCCACCATCAGCATGTGGGTGTCATCGGATTGGGGCACCGCTGGCACAGAATAATTATTGTCATGGAATCAACTTGTCGGCGCTGACACATCACACCAAAAAAGTGTGGTCCACGAGGTACATAGCATGCGACGTGTGTGTCGGTGGGCGTTGATGGTGTTTCTGGATTGTCATTAAGCAATTAAGCTCCCTTCTTTGGCTGACAGCTCGTGCCAGTTGTGGTGCAATACTGATTTCTGGCTTTAACCGTAATATCTTGACTAATCAAGATCCAGTTGCTGTTCGATCTGAGGACAGACTGTTTGCCTCAATAATAATAATAATAATATAGTTTATTTACGCACATACCTTCCCTTGACAGGCAAGCTCATGGCGTTTAAATCCAAAGAATCAACACTCATACAACCACTCAACACCACAATCCCACAAAAACTCACACACTACACACACAAACAAAACAAAAACTAAAGTCCAATAGAACAAACTATACAATATACACAGCACTTGCAGGCAAGGTCAAGTAAGGCGAAGCAGCTCAGCGGAAAAGGCGGATCGGAAGAGGTGGGTCTTTAGAGCTTTTGAACTGGGGCAGTGTCAGAATGACGGACTGAGAAAGGGAGACTATTCCATGTTACAGCAAAGAAATTTAGGCGTCACGTTTGGTTACAGGTCCAATATAGGAGGAGCTAGGCACGCTGTCCTTGAGTTTTCTTGTTACGGCGGGGGACCTTAATTAAGTATTCTAGAGTCAGCAGCTGAGCGTAGAGATCTGGAGGGCGTGTAGACTGTAAGAATTTCTGTAAGAGCGTGTGGTGCGGTGTTGTTGATGGCCTTGAAGCACACAGTAGCCAGTTTATAATCTACTTCTGAGAGATGGGGAGCCAGTGAAGTGTATGTAGGAGTGGAAAGACATGGGTACGCTTGGAACATCGAAAAACTAGCCTATCAGCGCAATTCTGAACTTTCTGGAGTTTGTTAAGCAGAGTGTCGGGGATGCCAGCGAGAAGAGAGTTTATGTTGTGAATATTCTCGATAATGCTCGAAGTGTTGCAGGCTCAGTTGTTGTGGCGTATATGGGTCAGGTCATTGCCCTGACCGCGACCCAGTTACGCTAAAATTAGCTTGTTGTGACACAGAACAGCAATTGCGCCGAGTACGGGAGTGCTTTAGTAGATTCGATATTGTGCTGGTAGATTCTAGAAATTGTGTAAAGGTATATAAGGAGCAAAAGCGAGTCAGAGGGGAGAGGAGCAGATACGACAGAGTTAAAGGTGAGAGCTTTGACTCCCAGGGGAGCGAGTTTTCTGCTGTGTGTGCTACGAATTTCTGTTGCTGATTTTCACCACTGTAGAGGTCAGTGCGTGAATAAAGTTCATTGGATACAACCACCAGAGTCTGTCACTTCGACTTCCTAGCGCAAGCCAGGAGAACCCTCGAACATCAGGATATTGCAAGGGAAGAGTGCAACATTGGTTCCCAGACGGGGAACAGTCCAAGCAGTGACAGTGACGACGGAAATGGACGGCGAGAAGCGCGTAACCCGATCCGCCGCACGCGCGGAGGCGACAGAGCAACCGGCGGAAGACATCGCAATGATGATGAGACTTCTGCTCGACCAACAAAAAGAGGAGAAGGCAGATCGCGAACGGAATGAACAAGAAGAAGCCAAGTGTCGCCAGCAAGAAGCTGCAGACCGTGAGAGGGAGAAGGCAGACCGCGAGCGAGAGAAGGCAGAGGAGAAGGCAGACCGCGAGCGGAAGGAGGCAGAGGAGAAGGCAGATCACCTGCGTCAGGAAGATTTGCTGCAGACCATCAAAGCCGGGACAGAGGGACTGCAGAGGGAAATCGAGGCAGTAAGCTTTCGCCTAGGAGAGGAGGTAGATCGCATTGATGCTAACCTCCAGCAAGAAGCAGCACGCCTCCACTCCCTGGAAGGGAAAGTAACCCGGCTCGACAACGTCATCTGCAGACTGGAGAGAAAGCTGGAAGAGAAAGAAGAAACACAAGCTAGCCTCTCCTATCCAGCCAGACTTTATACCCAAGATAACCACCGGGCCTCCAAGCAACTTCGAGCCGAGGCGTCACCATTCGTCTCACACCAGGAGGAGGCATACCCTCCAGCCGGTCATCCAGTGCAGCGGCCACAAACGTACGACGGGAAGGCACCGTGGGATGCCTACCACATCCAGTTCGAGGTGACCGCGCAGATCAACGGTTGGGGAGAACGGGAGAAAGCGAGTTTCCTCATCTCCAGCCTGACGGGACAAGCGCTGACAGTCCTGGAAACCATCCCACCCGAAGGCAGGAACAACTACACTGCCCTCGTTTGGACCCTCCGTGACAGGTTTCAAGATTCCCAAAATGCAGACCAGGCTAAGGCAGCACTGTACACGAGAAAGCGCAAAAAGGGAGAATCACTCATCGAGTTGGCGGCTGACATCGAGAGGCTGGTGAGGCGAGCGCACCCGGCGTTTAACAGGGAGGATATCGACGATTTGGCTCGGGAGAAGTTCATAGATGCCCTCGTCGACGACAAAGCGAAACGCCAAGTACAGGTGTTGGCTCCCTCTACCTTGGCGGAAGCAGTCAACACCGCTCTCCGTGTCGAGGCTATCGCTCAACGCAAGGAAGCGACCCAGCGAGCATCACACCCTCATAGGATCAGAGCCATTGGCAGCCAGGAAAAGCCGGAAGGTGACGGCGACACTCTCTCTCTGACCCAGTTTCGCCAGCTGATGGCGGAGCTGCTGGAGAAGATACAAAACCGCTTTTCCCGTCAAGACGGACAGCGAGGGCAGATCAGATGCTATAATTGCGACAAGACAGGCCACATCGCTCGCTGCTGTCCACAGGGAAGGAAGAAGACCACCACAGCCCAGGAAAACTAGGATGCGCCACGGTTAAGGGGCATAGCCCGGTGTCCCCTGCCTCCACCGCCCCACATCGCATCAGTCATCGGTTGAAGGGTGTCCGCGTAGACCCAGGAGGACCGGCGATCGAGGTGTACATCGACGGTAACCGTCATCAGGCACTGATCGACTCAGGAGCGACCATTTCTGTGATAAAAACCGCTGGCGCTGAACCTCCAGGTTTTGGCATTTAAAAAAAGATTGGGTTCGAACCCGCAACCTCTCGAGAAAAGAGGGGGAAAACACATACACACATAAAAACACAAGAAAACCACAACCTCTCGAAAAAAGAGAAGGAAAAAAAAGTTTCAGCGCAGAATCAAACCTGGTCATGCATGACCAAGAGTCGAACGCTCTACCAGCTGAGCCATTAGAGAATTGCTATGACGGAGTGTTTGTAAAGCATGTAAATCCACTTCTAAGCTATCGGCCCAGGAACAATCAACCATATATTTTAAACATGATGGATAGGTTCAGGAAGCTCCTATTATGACATGTTTGCTTTCCTTTGGCATGTCATAGACGCTGAATTAACACTCACACAGTCACACAGAGGAGGAAGTGTATTATAGATGTTCAACCCAGACATGTGCATTCGTACTCATTCAGTGATTCACGCACACACCGTGTGTGGTACTGCTACCGAGTACCGTCATTCTACAAGCAACGAGTCAATCCTGTTAACACGACTCATAACTGGTAGGTTTTTAGGCTAGATTCGCTTCGAAAAGTTGCAGAAAATCTGATGGTGGTAACAATCTGACGGTATAACAAGTTTTGACAAGGAAAAAACCAAGCAAGTAATCATTCTGACCCTTGTCAGCCATGTTCACCACGACAACGGCAGGATTCTAACACATCATGAAGAAGGCTGAAATGGTCGGTGTCGGTGGTTGTTGTGACTCTTGACCGGTACTGTACTCCATGCACCTTAACGGTCCGTCTGATTCGGGTGTAATCTTAAGCTTAACGACGTTTATTGGCAGTATTACACCCGAATCACACAGAGCACAAACTTTGCGCAGCTAAGTGCGAGAATCTGGGTCACGTGTCGGCGTCTATTTTCATGGCTCGTGAGTGCCTGGCTAAAGTGCGTTAGAATCCTGCCCTTTTCACCCTCTGTTTGCAGAAGCTCCTAATCTCGCTGGAAAAAAGATTTCATACTCTTGTCGTGGAACCAAACGACGAAAAGATTGACCTGATTTTTCAATACAAACACTGTATTCATTTTGTTGTTTAGACTGCAAGTGTAACTTTTCTGACTTGCGTTCCACTCAACACATTTTTCACCTAGTGGACATGTACTCGATTAATTGACTCGATTAAATTGAACTGATGTATTTGATATACATTTGTATTAATCCGGAAAAATTATGAAATCATACTTCATTCATTCGAGCATTAGTCTTGACAGCGTTCAGCGGACGAAGTAAACATCAATCTACTTCGACCATAACGTAAGTGCGAGTTGCAGACGAAACGACTAGGTACAAAACGTCCAGGATACAAACGACCCGCATCGTAAAAAATCTTTCTTTCTCCTTCACCAATGTTCTCCAAATTCACATATGAACAAAGACTTGTCAAGATGAGGCTCCCTAGTCTGTGCTACAGAAGAACTAGAGGTGACCTAATAGAAGTGTACAAGTATACGCACGGCATGTACCAGATTGGAGAGAATCTGTTTTCCTGCGATGACAATAGTGTCACAAGAGGTCACGCCCCAAGCTCAAGAAAAACCGATGCAATACGGCTTTACGACAGCATTTCTTCACCCAGCGAGTTATCAACATGTGGAACAGCCTCCCGAATAGCGTAGTCGAGGCACCAAGCCTGAACTCGTTCAAGAACAGAGTGGACAAGCATCTACAAGGATATATGTTCAAGCTGGAGGAACCACTGGCGCAGATGATGCACAGCAATTAGGCCTTTTTTTCTCTCTTTTTCTTTATCTCACAAGTGTTATAGACTAGGCCTGGTAAAAGACCAGCTAGTATCCATAAGAACAATAAAAATACAGCCAGAGAACTACCAGAATCGGCGATAGGCCCTGCACGCCTAAGCAAGCCGAAGAATTCTATTCTATTCTATTCTATTCTATTCACCCTTCTCAAAAATCTCCTCGCAAATGACGTCACGTTATTCGACGTCAAATGATCACGTCACAGATTTTGCAAAATGGAGTCTGTTGTATCGTTTTCATTGCAACACCAAAATGTAAAAAAGTCACTTTCTTTTCAAACCTCGATTCTGAAAATTTGATAATATTGAATGGGACCTAACTTCCAGTCAGTGTGCAAAATCTCAAGGAAATCCGTCCAGTAGTTTTTGAGATATAGGCCGTGGAGTCGGGACAGACACACAGACAGATAAAGTCTGTAGGACCTCCAGTAAACCTGGAGGGATAAAGACTGGTCTGTGCCCCTTCCAGAGAAGAGAGGAATTAGCGATGGTGCTCACTGACGTCATGAACAGACCGATCCCTGTGCACGGCGTCGTGACAGTGAAGGTGAAGGCCGGTGAGCTTGTTATTTCTCACCCCTTCGTGATCGCCGATGTAGAAGATGACGTCATCCTGGGGATAGACTTTTTGCAGAAGCATTGCTGTGTTATAGACTGGGGACGGTCCCTCCTGCTGATTGATGGGCACCACGTGCAGTTGAAGGGTCTTGGGGATGAAGGGAATGCTTCACTGCTGCCCTCGGGTGCGTTGAGGCGGATCGCCGCTCAAGAGACGCCTCTGGCAGTCGCACAGAGACAGGACCCGGACCTGCAGCCCATCATCCGCTGGATGGAGGACAGGCCTGTCCGCCCACCCTGGAGGAAGGTTGCCGTTACCAGCCCTGTCACCAAGGCTTACTGGACCCAGTGGGATGCCTTGCAGCTGACGGATGGAGCGCTGTACAGAAAGTGGATGGACGAGAAGGGAGAAACCTGCCGCCTTCTCCCTGTTCTGCCGAGAGCCATGCAGGAGGAAGCGCTGAGACAGGTACACGATGACCCAGCAGCTGGCCACCTCGGAAGGCAGAAGACGTACCGACGCGTCTGTGAGCGGTACTTTTGGATTGGTCGACACAAGTCCGTTCGCAACTTGTGTCGGCGCTGTGCCATCTGTGCCTCACGGACAAGACCCCACAGTCGCCGTAGTGGCTCTAGCAAGACTGACAGTTCTGCAGTGGTCGCAAGGCCATTGGTGGATATCCCCCGTGAAGTGCCCCAGGGTGTGGAACCGCTCCAAGGTATGCTGCAGGCAGTGGGAAAGTCCGCAAGGACACACCTGCAGCGGAGCGTGGACGGAATGAAGACTGGTTACGACCGCAAGGCCTATCACCAGATCTATCCTGATGGCACTGCACCATGGTACTCCAACCCATGGGCTGAGAAGGGATGCACCACCAAGCTGGCCCGGCCGCCGGCAGGACGTTACGTGAACCGTGCCCGTCTCTGGAAGTACCAGGGAGAACTACCGCCGGACTGGTGGGAGTCGCCACGACGTCACCCTGACCCGACCGACGACGAGCCCACAGAGAGAGACACTGTACCAGGGCCTTCCTCGGAAGACGAGAGCGTGGATGGAGCGACCCCTGATTACGTACAGACATACATGCGGCGAGGGCGGCGTGTGATGCAGCCCTCTCGCTTCCTGTGAGGAGTTCCTTATTTTCAGTGACAGTATGGACAGTGGTCATGCAGACATTGACCCCATGGACTGGGCAGATGCTACCGCAAGGAAGCTTTCACCCGTGTGTCAGGTTTCTGCATCTATGCCACTCATTTTGTAATTCTTGAACTACCTGGACTGCGGATTTACTTTTTCCCGGTATTTTGTTGTTGTTGTTGATGATAATGTTGTTGCTAGTTGAGTATTGTTTTAGGTGTTAGATCCTGATGTTTTGTAAATTTAATTGTGGGGTTGTACATGTAGTGAGACCGACGAGGTCGTTTCGGTCTTTAGGGGAGGAGCTATGTTGTGAATATTCTCGATAATGCTCGAAGTGTTGCAGGCTCTGTTGTTGTGGCGTATATGGGTCAGGTCATTGCCCTGACCGCGACCCAGTTACGCTAAAATTAGCTTGTTGTGACACAGAACGGCAATTGCGCCGAGTACGGGAGTGCTATAGTAGATTCGATATTGTGCTGGTAGATTCTAGAAATTGTGTAAAGGTATATAAGGAGCGAAAGCGAGTCAGAGGGGAGAGGAGCAGATACGACAGAGTTAAAGATGAGAGCTTTGACTCCCAGGGGAGCGAGTTTTCTGCTGTGTGTGCTACGAATTGCTGTTGCTGATTTTCACCACTGTAGAGGTCAGTGCGTGAATAAAGTTCATTGGAAACGACCACCAGAGTCTGTCACATCGACTTCCTAGCGCAAGCCAGGAGAACCCCCGAACATCGGGATATTGCAAGGGAAGAGTGCAACATTTCCATAGTCGAGACGAGACAGAACAAGTGATGTGATGAGCGTTTTGGTGGCCTGCTGAGAAAGATAATGATGAATTGTAGGTAATACGCTAACTGACAGACTGTTGATATGAGCTCTCATTGACAGGTCATCGTCAAACGTGACGCCTAAATTTCTAACAGACAGAGAAGACGATGTCACTGACCAATGGTTAGTTTGAGGGCCTGATCCGATTCGCCTCCGCCGCCTACCAGAAGTGCTTCAGTTTTTGAGTCATTGAGTTGGAGCTTGTTCAGGGTCATCCACCGTTTCAAGTCAGAGATACAGTGTTCGCTGGTAGAAAGAAGAGAGTGGAGTTGACTGGGATGGGAGGAGTTGTAGAGCTGGGTATCATCAGCAAATTCACTGTGAGAGACTGAATGACTATCAATTACATTGGAGAGTGGTTGGGTGTACAGTAGAAACAGCAGAGGACCCAGAACAGAGCTCTGAGGGACTCCGTACTTGAGAGGTGTAGGATCAGAAGCAAAACCCGAGATCGAAACAGTCTGTCTACGTTCTGAGATATATGAATGCAGGAAAGAGAGTGCTAAGTTCTCAATGCCAAAAATATTTCTAAGACGGGTGAGAAGAATTCCATGGTGCATTGTGTCCAATACGGCACTCAAGTCCAACAGAGTAAGAAGAGAAACTTTGGAATCATCAGAAGCAACGAGAATATCGTTTAGAACACGGAGCAGAGCTGTTTCGGTGGAATGATGAGCACGGTACGCGGATTGAAAACGATCCAAAAGGTCATACTGGGACACGTGCTCCAGCAGCTGCTGCAAAACTAACTTCTCTAACAATTTTGACAGAAAAGAAAGACGTTCCGAATGTTTCCGACTTCGACCATTTCAGCAGCTCCAATAAACGTCGTTTAGCTTAAGATTACACCCGAATCACGCGGACCGTTAAGGTTCATGGAGTACTGTACCGCCGAGCAAGACGTTAATTAGTCACAAAACGCAGATACATTAACGCGGCCGGATCTTAGCATAACTCCCCGGGCGTGCGAAGTCAGTCAGGCGGAGTGGCGGGTGCGGTCTCGTTCTCGTTCAAATGCCGAGATTTCAAACTGGGGTACTCTGTCCAATGGGACAGAGTACCTGAGGTACAGTGTCCGGAAATGTTTCCGACAACGACCATTTCTGCATCACTAACAGGCGCACCTGCATCAGCAGACATGTCAACGTTGCTTCGAATATCGGACACCTTGGACACAAAAAAGTCGCAAAACATCTCAGGTAACAGCGACATTGGTGAAGAAGGGAGGGTAGTACAACGGGTCTTGTTCATGAGCATGTTCATGATGGAAAACAATTGACCGCAAGTGGTAGAAGCACATATCTTTGCATTGAAGTACACTGTCTTATATAGCCGTATCGACTAGACGATTGATCTTGTGTTTGAAAGAACAAAACATTTCTTTGTGAACAGCCAAACCAGAACGCAGCCACTGTCCCTCAGCTTGCCGCTCTTTCTGCTTCAATGCAACAATCTAATCATTCTAGTCCACTAGAGACTTCGCCTATCGGCATCAATACTGACTCGGTTTCACAGAATGCAATCTAATATGATGGGTAACGAAAACACAGAGGTCATGCATAGAATAAAGGGAGAGTACATGTTGGATCAGAGAGAGAGAGAGAGAGAGAGAGAGAGAGAGAGAGAGAGAGAGAGAGAGAGAGAGAGAGAGAGAGAGAGATGGTTAATTTGCTATGGTAAATTGATTTTTTTTCCATACGCACGACACCAAAGTTTAAACATGCAGACGCATGAATTTGCAGTCATTTAGGGCTCTTCAACGTACATGACATGAGCACTTTCAACTTAATAATTAACATTCTTGACTTCATCTCACGTATCATACAAACTATTCTATGTATATTTCATCAGACTGTCTAAAAAATTAAGACTGAATAATAGAACCGTTTCCACTATATATATAAAAAAACACTATAATTTCGTTCCTATGGGACATTCTCATTAACGTACCCTGCAGGAGTTATCTTCGGCGCTCTCTGTCGAAAAACAACGCGTTAGGTAGAATCACCTAGTTCCGGTCGATTCTCGAAGCGTCTGCACTCAATAGATATTTGGTAGATCGCTCAAAGTACATGCATGTGGGGGTGGAAAACAGTACTGTGTCATGTAAAGCTCGAATGAGAAGCAGCAGATAACTGTTTAGTTCTGGCTTGAATTGACAATTTCGTTTCCTTGGTCTGGCGAGGACCGAAAATTCACTATCAAATCGAGTCGAGTGATGATCACTGTGATCAACTTGCCCGCACGGCGTAATGTATAGCCTTTAGGCCTAACTTGTAAGATCGGGTCGATAATGACAAGAAAATGGCATTAAAACACAAAAAAAGTTTCATTAAAACTAAAATCACCGATTATATTAATAAGTGACTATTTTTACACTTACAGCTAGTACTCAAACTTTACAACGCAAACAAAACACACCTGCGGGGAGTGTCGTGGTCTCGCAATCGCATCAAAACTCGATGCACGAGTGATCGTTTCACTATCTGATACGACATGGTATTCCAGCAAACAAGCAACTACTGCAACTTCATGAAGTTATTGAAATCTCAAAGTGTGATGTCAGACATCGATTGACCGATCGAATTCGACTGCAGCTGCCGGTTGCGTTCTCGAATATTTCGTCTGCACTGAATACTAGGCCCTATTGATCGCTCAAAGTATGTGGGGGTGGAAAACAGTACTGTGTCATTTGCCATAACCATCGTGGCAAAATTATTGATGGAAAAGTTGTCAAGCTACATGGCATTCCAGCAAACAAGCAACTACTGCAACTTCATGAAGTTATTGAAATCTCAAAGTGTGATGTCAGATACGATTGACAGATGAGTTCGACTGCAGCTGCCGAATCAAACGTAAGCGCTGCCCCCAAGCTCGTTTAAGTTGCTTGTGATCGTTTCGCTATCTGATCAAAGACCCTATATACACTAAGACCGCGCACTCGAGCGATTTTCCATTACGCGAAGCGAGGTCAGAATTTAGAGTTACGTCCCTTTGCGAGAACATGCTGTTCCGCGATGACCAGTGTTGTGACATAGAGACTTCGGTCGGTTTCGAATACTGTTTACAAAGGGTAAGAGGTCTAAACGATTGTTTTTTTCAATTCGAACTTAATGCAGGATTTCTTACCGTCAACCACACATCGTGCACACAATAAAGAAAAAAATCTTAACTTACTTTAATTGTCCAGCAGAGATTGCAGCGAGGTGCATGACGAGGCTCACACGAGTCAGCAGAGATCGAACGAATTGTCGAATATTTTCAGTCAATGTTGAAGCGTGGCTCCGTGTGAGCAAAGATTCCTATATATATAGGTCTTTGATGAGAGGAACATGAGTTTGCTATTGAAAAAGCAACAGTCCAGTCTTTCTCTGGATCGCATATTTACAGTTTAAATCTTTCCAGTCATGTTTTCATCGCACAAGTTTTCTGCCTTGGGGCCAGAGTGCAGGGAAAGTTACAGGTGGCAAAGTTTGATGATTTTTCTGTTTCTTTTCAAGCACTTCTGTGAAAACGATGCAGTGCAGTCTTTCAGTGTAGAGTTAATTCG
This sequence comes from Theodoxus fluviatilis, assembly GCA_034096865.1. Classification (NCBI taxonomy): domain Eukaryota; kingdom Metazoa; phylum Mollusca; class Gastropoda; order Cycloneritida; family Neritidae; genus Theodoxus; species Theodoxus fluviatilis. Next base: position 347,572 of record JAWQFJ010002377.1, read on the forward strand.
CACTGTGAGGAAAGTGCTGATTATGGAAGTCTTGAGGTTGCACATTCTCTGTGGGCACTCGAGCGATGGTGAATCGAGTTCCTTTTCAAGTAGGGAGACGAGGCGGGTTTTCACTCCGTCGGAATGCAGTACTCTCTCGATGTTTTTCTTGTGAATCGCCTCCAACTTTTCAACTGCTTGTACAAGATCTGCACCTGGTACAGTGAGCCCACCTTCTTCGGCATCATTAAATTCTTTCCGCAGAATGAATAGCTCGTTGTTGCTCCCTGTGTACAGTCCAGTCATCTTCTCCGTGCATGATCCACACACGTAGCTTCTTGTCCAACTTGTCCAATTTCTTTTCCTTCTGGGATGAACTGGTGGTGGGAGCATCGGGTGGAAGATCAGCACAGGACTGATTTAAGTCACTGTCAGGAGAATGTGGTTCTGCATTTTGTTCTTTTTCCCCAAAGCTCAAGTCATGAACGGAATTTCGTTTTTTCTGTGGATACGATCGCTTTTGTGAAACTCTGGGCGGGGGATTTGGTACCTCAAAAATGGTAGAAATGGCATTCCAAACTATAGTCTGTCCTTCTCAGCCGGACGCAGGAATTGATGTGATTCAAAATGGTTACTGCACAGCAAATAGCCACCAGAACGCAGTTGAATGGCACTTTTCCCTATTAAGTCTTGACGTCTTGTATTCTGGACCCATTTTTGGCATCTTTCCTCTTCTCGGGGGAAGTGGAAAAACGAAATCCCACGGCAGTCGTATTTGTATCTGGCATTGGAGCACGCAATCGCAGAGTAGAAACCACCCCCGCTCCTTGACCTTTGCCGCTTCATTTTTCTGAACTTGCAGTGCAGCCCAAAACACAAGAAATTAGACTTCGCTGTTCTCCATGGGGAGCTGGGCTTAACGTCGTCAAAACTGACTCGCCTTTTTATGTCA
>JAWQFJ010002377.1:353502-363502 GCA_034096865.1 Theodoxus fluviatilis
TTATATGAGCAAGTAATATAGAGGTGTATGTTTTCAGTTTGCATTGTTCATGCCAATGTCATCCACAGAGTTCCTTGTGATCTCACCCCAGCTTTGTAAGGAAGGTTTCCACCCGTGGGTTGGTGGCAGACGTTGACCCACCACGTCTCCATATGCGATTCGAAAGAGTCGAATACATAGGGAAAATCGATACTTGACTTGCTCTTACTCTACCATTTCTTGTGGCTGTGATCAATGGCATTAGATTGCCTATAGGGGCTAACAGGACATAACGCTCTATTCATCTGTATATCATTTATGATGGAATGGATTCCCCCGCCATTCGGCAACGGCACTGTACAAACCGCGACTCCAACGATAGCGCAGCCGCTACATTCTGCCCGAGTTGTGTACGGACACCCTGCACGCGACCTGGCCAGCATGGCAAATCCCTGATCGACATCGGGACGCCAGCCAGGATGTTTGTTTCATCGTTAATTCAAGGTTGCTGAGTGATCTGTTAGTGGCCACGTATCGGTGTAATCGCCCTGTGGGCTGGCTGGGTGGTGCAATGTGTTCTGTGGTGTCAGGGCACCGATCTGTGGGCTAGCTCAGTGGTGCAATGTGTTCTGTGGTGTCAGGACACCGATCTGTGGGCTGGCTCAGTGCTGCAATGTGTTCTGTGGTGTCGGGACACCGATCTGTGGGCTGGCTCAGTGCTGCAATGTGTTCTGTGGTGTCGGGACACCGATCTGTGGGCTAGCTCAGTGGTGAATGTTTTCTGTGGTGTCAGGACACCGATCTGTGGGCTGGCTCAGTGGTGCAATGTTTTCTGTGGTGTCAGGACACCGATCTGTGGGCTGGCTCAGTGGTGCAATGTTTTCTGTGGTGTCGGGACACCGATCTGTGGGCTAGCTCAGTGGTGCAATGTTTTCTGTGGTGTCGGGACACCGATCTGTGGGCTGGCTCAGTGGTGCAATGTTTTCTGTGGTGTCGGGACACCGATCTGTGGGCTAGCTCAGTGGTGCAATGTTTTCTGTGGTGTCGGGACACCGATCTGTGGGCTGGCTCAGTGGTGCAATGTTTTCTGTGGTGTCGGGACACCGATCTGTGGGCTAGCTCAGTGGTGCAATGTTTTCTGTGGTGTCAGGACACCGATCTGTGGGCTGGCTCAGTGGTGCAATGTTTTCTGTGGTGTCAGGACACCGATCTGTGGGCTGGCTCAGTGGTGCAATGTTTTCTGTGGTGTCGGGACACCGATCTGTGGGCTGGCTCAGTGGTGCAATGTTTTCTGTGGTGTCGGGACACCGATCTGTGGGCTGGCTCAGTGGTGCAATGTTTTCTGTGGTGTCGGGACACCGATCTGTGGGCTAGCTCAGTGGTGCAATGTTTTCTGTGGTGTCGGGACACCGATCTGTGGGCTAGCTCAGTGGTGCAATGTTTTCTGTGGTGTCGGGACACCGATCTGTGGGCTAGCTCAGTGGTGCAATGTTTTCTGTGGTGTCGGGACACCCATCTGTGAGTCCACAGTCGATCTCCTCGAACAATCTTCAGGTACCTGAGTAGATTGTAATGATTGTGTTTCCTTTTGGATATTCGTTGAGGGTTAGCAAGTTGACTTGTGTTGTTGTTATGCCATATATTTTCATAACTGTTGTTCAGATACATTTGAGGGCGTGTATACACTCAAATAATGACTATTGCTTGAGTGAGGTGTGTGTGTACGATTGGCGATGTGTATCTGCCGTGGGTAGCATTTCCTTTCTGAGGCAAAAGTTCAGAACTGGTAGTCGTTACATCTGCATAATAGATTCTCGAGGTATAGTGGGTATGGGTCGATAACTTGATTGGGGGGAGGGGGTGGGATGGGGGTGGGGGTTGGGCAGGTTAGTGTGAATGTGATTATGTGAATTGACATATGTCAACATACTTCGTTATATAATAGACAACAGCGTTTGATTCAATGGTTTTATTCATCTTGATTTTGTTGTTTTATTATTTATCTCGTGTTAGAATTCATATCATTTCTCGGTGCAGCACGCTGAGAACTCGCCACGTGGTGTACTGTCTCCTCGCTCTCCTGTAGCCGTGGAGGTGAGACTGAGGGAGACAGCTCGCCTTGACGTCACCACTCATGCCGCTAAAATAAAAATAAATAAACATAATTTCAAAGCAAACAATCCAAACAATCCAAACAAGTCAGTACAATAAATATACCGAGGAGTTTATGTGTGTTTTAAATTAGTGTAATCATATGTAAAGAAAGGACTGGAGAAAGAGACAAAGTATATTTAACGTTTTGGAAGAAAAAAAGTTGTTGATGTTGAAAAGTACCACCAAAATAGACATGCATGTAAATGGGAAAGGTGGCGGGTGAGTGGGCAAAAGCAGGAGGAACATATGGAGCAGGAGGTAGAGAGTGAGTGAGGCCTGCAGCAAAAGCAGGAGGAACATATGGAGCAGGAGGTAGAGAGTGAGTGAGGCCTGCAGCAAAAGCAGGAGGAACATATGGTGCAGGAGGTAGAGAGTGAGTGAGGCCTGCAGCAAAAGCAGGAGGAACATATGGAGCAGGAGGTAGAGAGTGAGTGAGGCCTGCAGCAAAAGCAGGAGGAACATATGGAGCAGGAGGAACATATGGAACAGGAGGTAGAGAGTGAGTGAGGCCTGCAGCAAAAGCAGGAGGAACATATGGAGCAGGAGGAACATATGGAGCAGGAGGTAGAGAGTGAGTGAGGCCTGCAGCAAAAGCAGGAAGAACATATGGAGCAGGAAGAACATATGGAGCAGGAGGAACATATGGAGCAGGAGGTAGAGAGTGAGTGAGGCCTGCAGCAAAAGCAGGAGGAACATATGGAGCAGGAGGTAGAGAGTGAGTGAGGCCTGCAGCAAAAGCAGGAGGAACATATGGTGCAGGAGGAAGAGAGTGAGTGAGGCCTGCAGCAAAAGCAGGAGGAACATATGGTGCAGGAGGTAGAGAGTGAGTGAGGCTTGCAGCAAAAGCAGGAGGAACATATGGAGCAGGAGGTAGAGAGTGAGTGAGGCCTGCAGCAAAAGCAGGAGGAACATATGGAGCAGGAGGTAGAGAGTGAGTGAGGCCTGCAGCAAAAGCAGGAGGAACATATGGTGCAGGAGGAAGAGAGTGAGTGAGGCCTGCAGCAAAAGCAGGAGGAACATATGGAGCAGGAGGTAGAGAGTGAGTGAGGCCTGCAGCAAAAGCAGGAGGAACATATGGAGCAGGAGGAACATACGGAACAGGAGGTAGAGAGTGAGTGAGGCCTGCAGCAAAAGCAGGAGGAACATATGGAGCAGGATTAACATATGGAGCAGGAGGTAGAGAGTGAGTGAGGCCTGCAGCAAAAGCAGGAGGAACATATAGAGCAGGAGGTAGAGAGTGAGTGAGGCCTGCAGCAAAAGCAGGAGGAACATATGGTGCAGGAGGTAGAGAGTGAGTGAGGCTTGCAGCAAAAGCAGGAGGAACATATGGAGCAGGAGGTAGAGAGTGAGTGAGGCCTGCAGCAAAAGCAGGAGGAACATATGGAGCAGGAGGTAGAGAGTGAGTGAGGTCTGCAGCAAAAGCAGGAGGAACATATGGAGCCGGAGGAAGAGAGTGAGTGAGGCCTGCAGCAAAAGCAGGAGGAACATATGGAGCAGGAGGTAGAGAGTGAGTGAGGCCTGCAGCAAAAGCAGGAGGAACATATGGAGCAGGAGGAACATATGGAACAGGAGGTAGAGAGTGAGTGAGGCCTGCAGCAAAAGCAGGAGGAACATATGGAGCAGGATTAACATATGGAGCAGGAGGTAGAGAGTGAGTGAGGCCTGCAGCAAAAGCAGGAGGAACATATAGAGCAGGAGGTAGAGAGTGAGTGAGGCCTGCAGCAAAAGCAGAAGGAACATATAGAACAGGACGTAGAGAGTGAGTGAGGCCTGCAGCAAAAGCAGGAGGAACATATAGAGCAGGAGGTAGAGAGTGAGTGAGGCCTGCAGCAAAAGCAGGAGGAACATATGGAGCAGGAGGAAGAGAGTGAGTGAGGCCTGCAGCAAAAGCAGGAGGAACATATGGAGCAGGAGGTAGAGAGTGAGAGAGGCCTGCAGCAAAAGCAGGAGGAACATATAGAGCAGGAGGTAGAGAGTGAGTGAGGCCTGCAGCAAAAGCAGGAGGAACATATGGAGCAGGAGGTAGAGAGTGAGTGAGGCCTGCAGCAAAAGCAGGAGGAACATATGGAGCAGGAGGTAGAGAGTGAGTGAGGCCTGCAGCAAAAGCAGGAGGAACATATGGAGCAGGAGGAACATATGGAACAGGAGGTAGAGAGTGAGTGAGGCCTGCAGCAAAAGCAGGAGGAACATATGGAGCAGGATTAACATATGGATCAGGAGGTAGAGAGTGAGTGAGGCCTGCAGCAAAAGCAGGAGGAACATATAGAGCAGGAGGTAGAGAGTGAGTGAGGCCTGCAGCAAAAGCAGGAGGAACATATGGAGCAGGAGGAAGAGAGTGAGTGAGGCCTGCAGCAAAAGCAGGAGGAACATATGGAGCAGGAGGTAGAGAGTGAGTGAGGCCTGCAGCAAAAGCAGGAGGAACATATGGAGCAGGAGGTAGAGAGTGAGTGAGGCCTGCAGCAAAAGCAGGAGGAACATATGGAGCAGGAGGTAGAGAGTGAGTGAGGCCTGCAGCAAAAGCAGGAGGAACATATGGAGCCGGAGGAAGAGGAGGATTTGCGGGAGGAGAGACAAAAGGAGCAGAAGAAGGGAGAGAAGAAAGAGAAGCACAGACAGACAGACTGGATTTGCAGCAGGTACAGTAGTTGCAGCAGGTACAGTAGTTGCAGCAGGTACAGTAGTTGCAGCAGGTACAGTAGTTGCAGCAGCTACAGTAGCTGCAGCAGGTACAGTAGCTGCAGCAGCTACAAGAGAAAGAGGAGAAAGACCTTTTCGTACGTTTCTCGCAGATATATTGTTCTTCACGATGACATGGAGAGTCGTTCCACCTGAAACCCTGTGACCCAAAAAGGCACAGACAGTTTTCATTTTTTCTGTTGCTACCCGGATTTCCTGCTGCCCATTGTCCGATGTACGTCAGAGGCCTGTGAGTCAGAGAGGAGATATATTTCCCTTCGAAATCAGCATCCGAGGCCCCAAACCACACGCAGCTGCCCCATGCAAAAGCTGAAACAGCAGAAGGTATATCGTTAATAAGCAAAATTTGCCAGTTCTGGACAGTTTGGCTGAGATGCAGCAAGGGTGAAACAGTGATTGTTTTGTAGCTGAGCTAGGCTCGAAGTATAAGAGGCACAATTTCACTAATAACTCTAAAATACTATGGTATGTGATAATTTCTCATACACTAATTGTCGCGAGCAGGTTGCTAGTGTTGAGGGGTTAATGTTCGTGTGGTGAGTACGTGTGTGCGCACGCTTGCTGTGTAGTGCGTTTGAAGCGCGTTAGCTTGCTCCTCGTCCGTGCATTTTCCTCGTGGAGCGTGATATTTGAGGTGGTGAGTGAGCTCTGCGCGTTTTCGCACGGGAATTTGGGGAATGGAAGAGTTTGCAGGGTAATGTTCACGTGTTCTTTTGAGGGTGAGGGTTTTAAAGAGGCAGTCGCTGTTTCGTGAGCGCGGAAGCAATCTCGCTTGTGTGAGGGTTGCGGAATTGTGGTGTGACCGCTGTCAACCCAGTGCGTGGCGTGGCTTCTGTCAGCCCGGAATAGTTAAAGACTATATTGTCTTTGTCGGTGTAGACCGAAGGAAATCGTCACCAGGGGAAGGGCCGGGTTCTTCCATGCCTGGGTGTTGTTATTTTGTTTGCATGTTCCACGACCTGCGTCATCCAAGGTCTTTGATGCTCCCCATTGATGTCGGCATCGTCCAGGGTCTTCATTGCTCATCATCGCCGTCGTCATCGTCCAGGGGCCAGCCGCTCCTCATCGCTGTCATCATCATCCAACGTTCCCGGTGCCACTCATCACCCTGAGCTCGTCTGATCAGGGGAGGTCCGACGGTCGTGGTCACTTCGTTTCCCTCCGTCCCCCGTTCTGCGGCTTGTCGCAGAGGGAGGCCATGAGACAGTGGTGGTCGGCCGTAGTGGGTTTGTGCTGACGTGAGAGACAGTGTTGGACAGTTGGAGGCGTTGTGTTGACGAGCAAGTAACAGTGTTGGACATTCGGAGGTGTTGTGTGGACGGGCAAGTAACAGTGTTGGACGGTCGTAGGCGTTGTGCTGACGTGCAAGTGACGGTGTTGGACAGTCGTGGGAAAAGTTGCCCGGCGGGAGAGCGACCGCTGTTTGGACAAACGTTGTTTTTGTTGTTGTTGTGGGGTTTGCGGGTGTTGTGGCTCAGTCCATGGCCAACTGTTGAGGTTTGTGAAATTGGAGGGGAATGTGTTTCACATGTGTTTGGGTTAGGGTGTGCGGGTAGCATGGTTTCATCTTACATCGTTAGCTTGCATGAGTTGTGAGTTAAGGTGTGTGGGGTAGTATTGTGTCATCTTTCATTGTTAGGTTGCATACGTGCAGGTCATCGATCATTTATTATCATTGCCATCCATCATTGTCATCTCCTTTCATTCATTCTGCAGCGTTGCTAAAGGGTGATTAAATTATTGTTTGTTAAATAGTAGTTTTGAGTTCCTGACTTCGTCTGCATGAGAGGGTAAGGTCCCACCCAGCCGGTTTGGGCGCGACACTAATGGATTATGGTGGGGATTCTGCAGGTTCAAACACGTGTTGAGCTATTCACGTTCCGGAACGACGAAACTCGAATGCCGGGGCAGGATTTTAGGAGTTGATGAGCTGGATCTCAGTACATTGATAACACGATGAGTAAAGTTTTTGTCTGTGAAGTTTAACCTCAGTCACCAAATGCCCGTTTCATGCCTTACATCATTCTACACGTATTTGCAAAAGTTGGGTGAGGGAGGAAGATAACTAATCGTTTCTCGTTTGTTTTTGTCTCTTCTCGTCCGATGTTAGACATACATGTAAACGTGAACATGTGCGTCTTCTCTGTAGGAAAGACTGGCAGAGGTTTGCGTTGGTGCTAGTGGAACCTAAACTACTTAAACGGGTATCTAGGCCACGGTACCACAAAACGAGGAACAGTTTTTCACAAACAAAAAGAAACCAAATCAAAGTGTCTGACATTTTAAGTGGATAGTTGAAACAAAGAACCCAGATAGCACGTTTTTCTTTCTCTCTATCGTTTCACAAGACTCGTCTAATTAATGTTAGCAAAAAATGTTATTCAAACGATGTTTTACATAGCAATGTTATCGTGACATTGTCATCTACACATAAAATAAAACTCCTCTATAACTACATGAAAACGTTGAAAGAATGTTTTCTTCAGGACAGCATGGAAAGATTTCAGTACAAATCTGTTTTAATTTTTTGTGCAACGTTTTCCTTTTTTGTATCTTTATCTGTACCTCCCAAAATCATTTTATCTGTTTCTTACACATTTTCTATTATTGCTCATTATTTGACGTAAACATTTTCATACTCGAACTAAACCATGGAAAACGTTAAAAAAACCCAACATGTTTTCCTGTAAAGCAGTGAGTGAAAGTGGGTCAAACTGACCTGCTATTCCTTTGAGAAATAAATCCTCACTGGGGTCGTCGATATTGGCCAAGTAGGCTCCATTACGGCGGCAAAACGTCTGAAATGCACATCAGGTAGCTAAAACCACATCTTCTATAGACTAAAGAAAACGTTCAAATTTCAAATAAGGCATATAGAGAAAACGACACACACACCAAACACACTTCAACAATGCATTTACGTTAATACTTTAAATTTTGCACTATTGAAAACAAAGGAATCGGATTTATATGATTGTGCTCATGTATTTGCAGAAACGAACTCTACATATCATTAAAAATTCAGTATTTCGAGAAGTCATGTTTCTATCTTTTCTCAACCCTCACGTGAATTTAACACGTCTCCTTGTAAAAATGCTTATGGTCGTACATATAGCTTCGTATTTCTCTTTAAATCCGTCCCATCTTGTGGTTGTGTATGTAAAAACACACTGCATAAATGTAGCGCCACTGACAGCATTCGGAACATAACGAACCAAGAGATATCAAACAATTGAAACAGTGAAAACCTTCAGAAGAGAAAGCACGATTGAAATGAACGAAATGGAATGAAAGTGTTAGGCGATGGTAGCTCGCTTTTGTGTGCTTGTGTGTGTCCGTCCTTGTGTGTGCGTGTGCGTGTGCGTGCGTGTGTGTGTGTGTGTGTGTGTGTGTGTCATTGTGAGTGCGCGTGCGTGTGTGTGTGTGTGTGTGTGTGTGTGTGTGTGTGTGTGTGTGCATGCATGCATGTGTGTACATGTGTTTGTGAATGTATAAGTACATGGATATGTGAATGATGATGTGAATGTGTGAATATGTGTCTGTATGTAAATACGTGTGTGTGTGTGCGTACGTGTGTGTGTGTGTGTGTGCGCGTGCGTGCGTGCGTGCGTGCGTGTGTGTGTGCGTGTGTGTGTGTTTTCGTGTATGTATGTGTGTGTGCATGCGCACGGGCGCGTTTGACATCTACTGAGGCTGTTGCTAAAAGTTGCTAGCTGTATGACACTAGATTGGTTGAAAATTGTCCAGAATAAGCCCCTCAGCTTTGTTTACTTATGGAGTAGAAAAAGCGCACCTCTACAACGTACACGTGCTTAATTTTGCCTAATGAAAAATATTTACAAACTGTTTGAAACTGCATCCCCTACAACATTATCCGTCACTTAAAAATAGTAGTGCAAACATTTCATGAAAACATAACAATCATCTCGTGTGAAACTGCGAAACAGATAAGCGACGTGTCATTGGTGGAATATCTGCCTGTAGGTGTCAAATACTTCTAACTATGTCGATTATTTAATAATGTTATATAAAGGACAAAACACAACGGTTTCACTCCAGGATGAAGACACAGTGATGGATACGTTCCCTTTCTTTAACTCACAAGCCAGAGTGAATTCGACCTTACTGCAAAAGACTGAAGTCAGTGGCTGTTAAATTGTATTTAACATGCTTTAGTACACAGAGAAGCAAACGCGACATACATCCTGTCATATAAAGGAATATATGAAAACCTCCACATACAAAACATTCCCCTCGTCAACTTTTTTCTCTCTCCTCACGTCCCTTAACGAAAGAAACAGAAGATATGACATGCACATGGGAAAAGTACCCTATCGCCAAAAGAATCATTACTATTATTGCCGTTCAATGGAAACAGGTGAGATGACAGTCAAGTAAAGAAAAGCGGCGCTCATTAAAGGAGAAGGATATAATAGTTGGTGGGTGACTGCTAAAGCGAGATTGAAGACCCCTACCTCTGCGTTAAACCATGTGGCCTTCTTATTGGGGCGACTGATGGCGTAGCAGCTCTTTCCAAACGGAATCCATGGAGGTTTGCATGCGCTCTCTGCAACGTATTTCACGGATGGAAGAGGAAAGGGAGAGGAGTAGCAAGTGAGAAAGGAATGGGAAAGGAGGAAGAAGGATAGGGTTAAAATATGTGTTTCATGAGCTGATAACATTTTTGTGCATAAATTAGGCTAAATATATTAGTTTGACGTGGTCGCGTTGCTCATTACAGGACTCAACACCTCTCTGTGCTTTACGATCTGAACACTGAGCCATTTGAGTAATCCCTCAGTGGCACCACGCGACAGATAGGGTGACACAATTGAGACACCAGCCCCATCTCCACTCCAACCCTACTCAAGCTCACAACCGCATACTCGTGTTACTGGCCCGGCAGTGTGCCATCATTCCTCTCACAGCCATCAAGTTTTACTCCTGGGTGGGGATAGTTAATGCAATGTACACACTTTGCCCAAGGATGCATCGCAAAGATCCATACAACTTCAAAAGCCGCTACGGCTAGCTGTAAGCGACTCTGAACGAGCGCTCAAATCACTGGACTTGCGCTCATGTGGACCAGGTCATGCACGAATGACCGTATAAACTGTTTCATGAACATTTATTACAACTGTGATGGAACAGTTTCATGAACATGTCATCA
>JAWQFJ010002378.1:0-27500 GCA_034096865.1 Theodoxus fluviatilis
ATTTGGACACACAGCACTGCCAAAGCATGATTGCAAATACCTACATTTGATCAACTTTGCCAAAAATCGAAAGTGATACAAAGTCAAACTGATCTCTCTGGAAGGTAGATAACTTACAGATTACAAGAAGCCACCAGACTGATATGCAGGCAGGGCCCCCCTCCTATCAAATGAGACAGAAATATCCAGAGTGTCATCCTCCTGCAAGTCTGGATAGATCTTCTTGTAGGCTTGTCTCACATGTTTGACAGCCTTTGACCTCACACAGTTTTGATGGTCTGGCGTGGACTTGAAGATCACATCACAGTGGTTGTGGAAGGTCCTAGGATGCATGCCAGAAAGGTTCATATACTCACAAAATTTGTTGAATTTGTAAACACCAAGCCCTGCAAGTATGCTCGCAACAACTGCTCTTCTGTTGATCTCAAAAGTCTTTTGAGATGTCAGTCTCTTACTAGTATGACACTTTGATAAGGTGGCACCACATGAATTGCAGCACAGAGTCATTACAGCTGCTAAGCCCTTCACTTGAGAGTAATCACATCTGATTTCAACCCCCTGGAGTTCACATTTAGGGCACAGAAGTGGTTCTATCACAGCGTTAACTTCATTGAAATCAACGATGGTGCTTGAAGTCGGACGCGAGGCGACAGTTGGTGAGTGTTCGAGCGATGCACGACCTACCACTTCTTCACCGAGGCGTGGACGTTTGCCACTGGGCCCTGGTACAGCAGATGATGCAGATGAACGCTTCCAGGACCCTCGAAGTCCAGATGAAGTACTTGGTTGAGGTGAATCCGGCCTCGAGGTCTCTTGAAATGCAGCGGACGCACGTGCTTCTGTTGTTGTTCGTCGAGTCGACTCGAAGGCAGATGCAGCAAAGCGGTCTGCCTCTTCTCTTGGTGCCCAGCGTTTCTTTCGAGCTTCGGCAAGGTGTTCTTTTCTCTTTTTCGATTTTTGGCTATGATACTGGACTGTGCGTTGCTTCGTTCGACCCATAATTTGCGCATGACGAGCGAAAACAATATCGAAGCGAGTGTAAACTTACACAAAGGCAGCCATGTTGTTTACTCCGCGAGCCAATCGGGCGGCTTGAATAAATCACGTGATCAGTTTCATCCAATGGTTCTCATGCTTTCTCGAGCTCCTTAGCGATGGAAAACAGCTTCTGATTGGCTTATACCAACAGCTAGAGCTACAGACTATTAATATTCATGAGGTGCACATGCCAAGCTTTCCAACGGTATATGGCTTGCCGCAATCGCACAAACGAAATATTTTCTGATCGCTGGAAGAAAGGAGCTATTTGTACTCAACAAAAAACTTTGTTTCGGGAAAAAAGCAGACAGTACCAATTAAATTGTGCTATTTTAGTACTTTTTAACGTGATTTGAACCATATGAGTAGCAGAGAAGTAATCTAGGATGGGTCCATATAAAACGTGCATCGGCGCTATCGGCGCTATCGGCGACTATCGGCGACTATCGGCCCAGCTAAAGTTGAAACATAGTGGCTAGCTTATACTTATAGAACTCGTACTTACGTCAAATCGCCGTAGTTTGATGTTTAATTCGTCCGCTGAACGTTGCCAAGACTAATGAGATCGCCGTAGTTTGACTGTTACGTCCCTTCGTGATGCGGTCGCTTCTGTGTAGCGGTCCGAAAGCTTAGTTGAATTTGTTTGGTTTTTGGCGACCCATGTGTCTCAAAATTGAGTAGAAGTATTTTGAGGGTATTGGGATATCGAAACATCGTTTCCAGTGTCCCCATAAGTACCTTTTGGGGAAGGCCCAGTGGGTTTTTTGAGAGCCCACCCAAGTGCACATAGATGGGGTGAAACTACGGCGATCGCATTAGTCTTGGCAGCGTTCAGCGGACGAATTAAACATCAAACTACGGCGATTTGACGTAAGTACGAGTTCTATAAGTATAAGCTAGCCACTATGTTTCAACTTTAGCTGGGCCGATAGTCGCCGATAGCGCCGATAGTCGCCGATAGTCGCCGATAGCGCCGATGCACGTTTTATATAGACCGATCTAGGATGGTTCAAGAACGAACGGACACAAAAATCTGAAAATCGAAGATTTTGTCATTTTGAACCCCATTTACACCAGAACATAGCCTTAAGTTGACTCACTCCGATAGTTTGAGTTTGAGCGAGGTTTCTTTGAGAGTTACCTCCCTCGATGGGAATGCTATTTTTGAGCGCTGCGTGTGTGCGTGCGTGTGGTGTGTGAAAGGAATAAAGTTTGGTGTGAATTATAATGTACAAGATATGTATAGGTTTTCTGGATGTTTGTTGAAACCATGCATGTTTATTTTATTTCTCTTTTGCGTTCAGACGGTAAATTTCTGTACATGTAGCAGGGATTTCTCTCTCTCTCTCTCTCTGTCTCTCTCTCTCTCTGTCTCTCTCTCTGTCTCTCTCTCTGTCTGTCTCTCTCTCTCTGTCTCTCTCTGTCTCTCTCTCTCTCTCTCTCTCTGTCTCTCTCTCTGTCTCTCTCTCTCTGTCTCTCTCTCTCTCTCTCTCTCTCTCTCTCTCTCTCTCTCTCTCTCTCTCTCTCTCTCTCTCTCTCTCTCTCTCTCTCTCTCTCTCTCTCTCAACACAGAGTGCTAGGCATAATTGTTGATGAACAACTAACTTGGGAACAACATGTCAATTCCTTATGCAAAACTATTGCTAAGAACATTTTCCTTCTCTCCAAACTGAAACATTTTGTCACCACCGATGCATGCACAATGTTTTTTCACGCACACATAAATTCCCATATTAATTTTGCATCTGTTGTGTGGGATGGCTCTATGGCAGTACACTTGAACAAGATTAAATCACTGTACAGACGAGCTGCCAAGCTTATCATTTCCGACTCAACATTGTCTACGAATGAAAAGATAAAAAATCTTGGCTTACTACCCTTCCAAAAACACCTCGTCCTCAATAAATGCATCCTTATGCACAAAATTGCTCATTCACAAGCACCGAAGTATCTTACTGATCTCTTCATTCGTCCCCAAACAAGCCACTCACTATCTCGCAACACTTTCATTCTACCACAACCTAGAGTAGATATTTTCAAAGGCAGTATTACATATTCAGGTATTATGATATGGAATACACTCCCATTGCACCTAAGGAACAATACTTCCATGAAGTCTTTTAAAGCATCCATACGTGATTATCTATTCAGATGATTTCACTTCTGTCGCCTGTACATATGACATGTATTGCTTGATCTTCAAGACTCACTGAGCTGACAGTTGTCAAAGGCATCTACTAAAATATTTGTCATTGTTGATCGTATTCTTCATATACCTTACCAATTGTTGTACATGGATTAGCTACTGTGTATTTTGTGTCTTAATTATCAGTGTTTTCAGTTCTTTATGAGCAAGGACAATTTGTAAGATAGGCAGAAATGCCTAAAATTTCATCCTTGATAAATAAAGAATCAATCAATCAATCAATCAATCTCTCTCTCTCTCTCTCTCTCTCTCTCTCTCTCTCTCTCTCTCTCTCTCTCTCTCTAGTGCGCGGTCTTAGACTTAGTGTATATAGGGTCTTTCCTCTCTCTGTACATAACCCTGTAACTGATCGGAGTCTCTTATTGGAAGAAACGTGTAAACAAATAAGTGTTTAAATTCATAAACAGCTAATTTTGCATACCCCAGAATATATTTTTAATATATATATTCGAAACTGTCTGAAGTGTTCTTTAGCGCTTAAGGGTAGATAACTCCGAAGTATTAGCAGGCAGCGCCTCCATCTTGCCCGCGCTCCTCATGGTTGCTGAATTCGTGGAGACAGTACTTCTGTGGAAAACCATTTGAAATCCCTTTCTTTACGACCTGCGTAAGTAATTTGATTTTTTCACAACACTTTGAAAGTGTATTTTGAATTTATGGAACTTTTTGTATTGAGTGAGCGTAAACAGCAACTCGAATAGTTTAATTTAAACTTTAAATCAAAGCCTAGCGGCTAGCCCTAGGACTCGTAGGAGAATATAAATTATTATAGACTAGACCGTAGCGTCGAAGGTTTTGAATTAAGGAAAGATGCACTATTCAGTGTTGCACATTTCATAGCAAAACATTAAAATATTCAATGTGGATTTGTAACGAGGAAACCACACGCTTGGCCTGCTTCTCTCTTGTACGACGCGGTCGCATGGAACTTCAACTTTCAAGATTCGCATTCGCCGAATCGGCAGCCATTTCTGTTGTGTCGGCGACATATTTATGATATTACTGGTCGTTCAACTAAAGCCTGTTAATACAAATATTTAAGGCGGGAAAAGCTTTAATTATTCAGATTACAGACTGATCAGAAGGTCTATGCATGAACTTGCTAATATATGCATGATATGACAGCGGTACAACATGTTCTTTTTAATTCAAGATTTTTCTTCATCTGGTTTTGATTGAGGGATACTTGCTAGAAGAAGCAGCCATTTTCTTGTTCCAGCCTAATTGTTGTGGAACTCAGTGGTCAGAAGAGTTCTGCATTTTTCACATTGCTCTAGTTTGCATTCCTCTTCTCATGATCTGGTGGTTTTGTTACTCAGAGGATTTGGATAATTCTTAAATTACAAGCTCATGTGGACATTGATTAACTCAGTGATAACTTGAGCAAGATGGTTCATTGTGGTGTGCCAAGATTACATGTGAATGGACCCTTGCAAGCAAAGGTTGGAGCTGAGTACTAAAAGGGGACCAAAGAGGAAGATATGCTTCAAAGACTTGAAAGAGGAGGCAAACTCATTGCTACATACACCATATGTTCTATTGATTTATATTTATTAAATATTCAAAAGTAGCTAACACTTCAGTCAGGTTGTCAGTAATATGTCTGGCTGCAGTACAATGCAGAGAAGAAACTCTTCAAAGTATCAAAGCAGGACAATGGCATCTTCACAGTGGCTGAAATGCCAGTGCCTCCTTCCAGTTTCTTCTTGTGAATGTGATACTTGAAGTTGGCATAAGATAATCTGTAAATATACATGTAGGGATACATATTATATATAAGGCCAAAAAAAATTAGGTGTGGTTAGGGTAACATAGCCCCCAAAAATAGGGTAGGTAGGTAGGCTATAACTTTTTCTTTATTTTAACTTTTTTTCCCTCATGGACTATGGAGGTAAGTTGTACTTCCCTTTGCATGCCGCGTCGCCTGCACGGGTTGTTTCCTGAGACTGAACGATCGATCTCTCTCTCAACCCACAACTTTGATTTAATAATAATATTAATTTTTTTCTCTCACTATTTTCAATAAAAAGATGTAGGGTCGGCGCCCCAGAATAGGGTAGGTCGGGTTACCCTAACCACACCTATTTTTTTATTTGGCCTAATGTATTGTACTAATAGTCAAGAGATAGATTTTGCACAACAGTTCTGAAATCAGTATTTCCACATCAAACTATATTGATGAATGATTGACTACAGGATAAAAAAATGCTTGAAAATGATTTTTTTTAGCAAGTCAGAGAGGTGAAATCAGAAAATATACACAAGTTTACTCACTGCAATCTGTCTCTGTCTGAATAGAAGAAAAGTTTCAAAATGGCCTGAGAGAAAGAAGGCGCCCTACTCGGCATAGTCCTCTTTTGTGTGGTACAGTTCATTGGAGGAGTAGAGAAGGTTTTCGGCATCCTCTACATCCGAATCGATGTCTGTGTCTGCTGTAAACACCGTTTCTATCTCTTCCTCTCTCTCTGACGTCGTTGGCGACGAAGTCAATTCATCTTCGCTGTCAGCCGCAAAGTCGATTCGTTTTTGCTGTCAGCCACCTCTGCATTCTCGTTGACTGGGACTATTACCGCATCAGAATCATCAAAATCTTCTTCAGAAGTCCAATATCCACCTAGATTTTCAGTATCAGACCCTTCTTCCATCCACACTTCTAATACTTCGTCATTTTCATCACCGCTCGATCTCTTTCGACAACGTGACGCCATGTCGACAAGCGCGTAACACGACCTAGGGTGCGCGTAGCTTCTACTAAATTTAGCTTTCTCACGGGGACTATACTAAAGAAAAGGTAACTCCAGCGAACACAGATTGGATAGAGAATAAAGAGCTGTACGATTTACTTCCCTTGAAACAGCCACGGAGATGTTGTGGCCTTGAATAACTTTAAAGCCTGATGAGCCCTTGGGCTCCATCCACCTATCCTTCAATGCTTTGTTGGTGTCAAGGACATCAAGATGTGACATTTTGCCCTTTCATCATTATGCTTTTTCATGTTTGAAGGCTATGCACTGCCTTTGCTGTCTGTTGGGCTGTGGGACTCAATTTTATTGATTTTATGTCACTAGTTTGGTAAATTGTACTCTACTCCGCTGTTGCGAAGAGTTTTATTACTATTGGTGGAAGTGTTCCTTAACGTTGTGGCCATAGCCTTCCATCCATCCAGCTAATGTGCTCATTTGCTTATCAATTGAATGGTGAAATCTAATGTTGAATAACTCATTGGTCCAGACAACTCTGGAACATTTGCATTTTATGGTCAAATTCTGAATTCTTGAAACATAACAAAGGGTATCACAATGACATTGAATTTCCCTATGTCAACTGCACTCACATTTATTGGAATCTCAGTTATTACTAACAGCTGTCTAACTTGTATTTTTCTGAAAACATAACTTATCTTACCACCTAGTCTTTCACAAAAAACCCAGTCACCAAGTGACCAATGTATAAAATGTTCACAACAGCCCTATACTTCTACTGAATACATTCCAGGTATCCCATTCTGATGATATTAGCCCCCACCACCCCCGCCCCTCCTCCCCCCCTTTAGCCTGATGGCTTCAAGTTCTGCAGGAAAATCCCTCTAGAGTCACAAAAAGTATCCCAAATAACTATCCCATTCTTGAACAAGCCAGTGAAAAGTTTAACAAAAGTATACAATTAGTTCACAGTCGAATTGCATCTCAGAACACACTTTTACACAACTTCATAACAACACAATCAAATCCAAACATGCTCCTTTTTAGCTTTCCCTAATACCAAATTTGTGTGTAAACCAGTCTGAGAATCTTCTAGCCCCCAAACTTTCCTGCCCCACTTACTGTATTGAATAGACACACCCCACTTCCAACCTACTACTTGCTACTGCAACAGTGCAAGATTCTTTAGATGTTTACTGTTCCATAGTTTTTGCCTTCATTGTTGCGACACAGAGTGCTTGCTTTAATTGCAGCTTGGAAAAGTGTTCCCCAGTCATGTCACTGAAAATGCATGGCATGGCAACCCATGATGCCCCTTATGATGCTGCTGATAAGGGGGCCAAGGAGCGTCACTTTAGTGGAAAAAGCAAATGGCAGAGTGAGTACTTGTGCAAAGTCTTCATCAGCTCCTCACACCTGCATGAACATACGGAACACCTCTGTTCAATGCATAGGTTTCTTTCTGTGTTGGTTTCTTTCTTTGGTTTCAGCCATCCTTTTCTTTTTCTTTCTTTTTTGCTGTCATGCTTTTGTGCTTTCTCTCCCTTCCTTCCTTCCTTCCTTCTTCTTCCTTCCTTCCTTCTTCTTCCTTCCTTCCTTCTTCTTCCTTCCTTCCTTCCTTCCTTCCTTCCTTCCTTCCTTCTTCCTTCCTTCCCTCCCTTCCTTCCTTCGTTCCTTCCTCCTTCCTCCTCCCTCCCTCCCTCCCTCCCTCCCTCCCTCCCTCCCTCCCTCCCTCCCTCCTTCCCTCCCCCCCCCCTCTCTCCCTCCCTCTCCTCCCTCCCTTCTTCCCTCTCTCCCTCCCCCCCTCTCTCCCTCCCTTCTTCCCTCTCTCCCTGCCTCCCCTCCCTCCTTCCCTCCCTCCCTCCTTCCCTCCCTCCCTTTCTTTCTTTGTTTTCTTTCTTCATTCATTCTTTTGTTCATTCGTTCTTCCTTCCTTCCTTCCTTTCTTTTTACAGTGAATATTAGGAGGAAGTGGCAAAGTGAGTAGGTTTGGTTGTGGTTTAGTAGTCTGGTTCTTCCTCAAGCACTTTCATTGCCGAAACGATGCAAGATGATGGTTTGAGTGAAATTTTTATCTGATTTGCAGCTATGCATTGCCAGTTGCCAGCAGTGAAAAAATGAGAGCTTTCTGGGTGTGCCTTTAGCATGTATATGTTTGCTGGATGAACAATAGATAGCTCAAGGGATGAAGTAACATATGACCAGACAAGCAGCTGATGCCATTCAAAACAGCCTGCCAGGCAAATCACAGAACAGTGGCAACCTGTTTCAATGGAATAGTATAGGCAGGGGGGATCAAACCCACTTGCCCCTTTATCCCTTCACCCGAGGCGAGTAAAAACTGTGTTGAGCCACTTAAAACTGCAACAGGCAAGTTGAAAAAGTTGAAGCACTTGGATGCTATTTTCAATTGTCTGTGACTTGATAACAACTGTCATAAAATCTGCCGCATCGTGCAAGGGACATATCAACATGACTTTACAAAAAGATGTCTGTGCACCAATCACTGAATTTGATTAGGCCAATCTACAACAACAAATTGTAGTAACACTTGCCTGACTGACACTATTCTTTTTCTGCCAATCCTAAACTTTTTGGGGATTGTGAAAAAAGGAAAGAAGAGAGAAAAAAGGTAAGAAATTGACAGTACTTACTTAAAGAATTGTGTGCTGTCTCATCTTCCTTGCCCTATGAGCACAAAAGGAATCTACTATTTAAGTTGTTTTGTAAACATTATTTCAATGAAAGAGAAATTGTGATTTGAAGTTCAATCTGGCTTCATTTAAATAAAAATCTGTTTTAGTTCAGGCCGACTGACCAAATCCTTTTTTTGTGTCCATGTTACCATAACCACAATTATTTTTTCTTTTAGCCTTATTTTTAGAAAGCAAGACAAAATGTGACACAAATAGGCACATGCCAGAGACATGCCTGTAGGCCAGCCTACTTCATGTGACATCACCTCTCCAGCAGTGCAGAGCCCATAACAGGCACTTTCCGCAGAGGATGTAGATCTATTCAAATTGATAAGTAATAAAGTATGAAAGATGTTCAGACGAATGTCTACAAGGAGTATTTTCGTGGGTATGTGTAACTAGCATAAAAGGAATGGAATTTGCCGGCGCTTAGTGTAAAAGTTAATCTCTGAACATATTTTTGAAAAAATCTATCAATACAAATTACTCTCATTTGGTAAAAGGGCAGCAGCACCACTTTGACAGATCCTAGCTTTCTTTGCTGTCAACTTCAAATTACATCATGACCTTTCCTGTAGTCCAGTCCAGTGCACGCTAGTAATGCTGCACCAAATCGTATAGGCCGCCTGTCAAGGCTGAATACATATATGATAACTTTTTGTCCAAACTGCTGTGTCATGCAGGTTGAAACATTTACTTGCCTGATACCCATATTGAGTTGCCCTAAGCGTCCTTCTATTGTAACGTCCACAAAATGAATCCATTCATTGACACAATGAACGGGTCACAAAATGAAAGCAATTTCTCTGCTTATCATATTGCCACCCAATTCTTGAGAACAGGAAATCACCTGCACAGAATGTCATAATGAAAGTCAGCTCAAGAACAAAAT
The DNA here is from genome assembly GCA_034096865.1 of Theodoxus fluviatilis. NCBI lineage: Eukaryota > Metazoa > Mollusca > Gastropoda > Cycloneritida > Neritidae > Theodoxus > Theodoxus fluviatilis. The sequence goes on from JAWQFJ010002378.1 coordinate 9,535, forward strand.
TCTAATTTAAAACAGCAATCCACATATATTACCATTAAAATGATCAGCTCAGTAAATATTGGGAAGAGGAATGTCTACGTACATGCATACTAGACGACATACCCCATAGAATGTCAGTACGGTTTTCCATTCAGAGTTAAGTCAGTTTCCAGGGCGCAGTGACAACATCTTTAAATTCTGTCAGTCAGCCACAGTCCGTCTTTCAAGGAACTCATTCACTGTGGCCAGCCCCTTGTGGGTTTGGGGTAAGAAGAGACCCACCATGTCTCCCTACACAATTTGTATGAGGAGAATAACTATGGAAATTGTAACTTGATTCATGTGTTCTCACCCCCCTGTGGGTTCGGGGTAAGAATTGACCGACTGCATCTCCCTACGCGATTCGTAAAAGGCGAATAACTAGGAACGCCGTGACTTGATTCGCGTTTACTCTAAAACTGTTCCAGTGATTTTTGTGCTTAATGGCCTTACGTCGCCTACAAGGGTGATAGGTCCTAAAACTCCATCCATCCATCTTTCTGGCCGTCTAATCCCCTGGCTCCATTTCCTCCATCTGTGAAGCGCCCTATAAAGAGGGCTCTTACTAGTCTTAGTCTTACAGGCTGATTAACTTGCGTTCGGACAAAGCAAAAACAAACTTGAGATTTTTCTGATAAAAAGATTAACGCGCTCTGTCGGGCAACTTGACTGCACATATAACAATTAACATGTCGAAAACTAAGTTCCACCTGCCCTGGACAATGAGACAGTTCTTTTTGTTCAGCCTTGCCAGTGCTATTTGTAGTCTGCAAGAAATTATTACAGTCCTGAGGCAAGATGCGACAGCCAAAATTTCAACATTGCTTTGCCACTTCTTGGTTTAGTTTGATTTCTTAAGTATTAGTTTTAAACTCTGTGAAACATGGGTATTGTAGAGATGGATGCATCTGTATTTTTATGTTTTGGAAATTTGACAAGAAAGCCCATGAACTCAAAGCAGTGATGTCAGCAGCCATAATAGTTAAGTAGATTGGTCTGTTTAAAATAAAAATCTGCTTACTCCACAGTAGCTCTGACACAGTTTCAGCTCTATTTGCATATGCATCATTTGAAGAATTTGAGGAATAACTGCCAAGTTCACATTTTGGCACATTTACTATCAATATAGCTTTTTGTGGATGATGGAAATTTCTTCTGTTTCAGACCAACCATCAAAGTCACAGCAGCACTCGGTTACCTTTGTCTCCGTTGAAGTGGATGACGAGGTGAGTGCGGAGTGATTTCTTGTCCACATCTTGACCTCAAAGCTCTTTGCACTTAATTAACCTGCCCTCCACTGGCACCTGAAGGCAAACACAGAGAGTGAGAGACAGACAGAACACTCCAGCACTTATCCACCCCCATAGAAGCACACCAAGCCAGTGCTTGCTCTTGGCTACATACAAGGCTTGATAGTTCTACAGTAGCACGGCAGGTGAACTGCAGGAAAGTGCTCTAACCTGGACTAGTTTGTCTTAGATATGTGTGTGTGTGTAATTTTGTTTGTGTGTGTGCGTGCATGCGTGTGTGCACGTGCATGTGTGTGTGTGTGTGTGTGTGCATGCATGCAAAACTGACTAGTCCATCTGTGACTATCAGAAAACAAGGCTAAACTTAGAAAAAGGACAAAATGAGATCTCAACCATAATTATTTAAATTTACTCATGCATGTTCCAGAAGAAACTGCATGTTCATAGATGAATCCATAATTTACAGTAATGTGATAGTAATGCTATGGAAAGCCATTATGTACTGTAGTGTGTTGATGACTTTTTTTGACCATTTTCTGAATTTAGCCTTGTTTGTCAAGCATGGTCACATACATGTACTAGTGCTGCAATTACATCAGTTTGAAATTTACATGAAATTGGCATGTATCTTTGGAATGCCTAAAATGCTGGATTGCAAGTGCTGATGTTCCTAGCACCATGGTTTTCACATTCGGCTGTAGTCAGACCAATGAATGAGACTCGCACAGACACAGGCAGACCCAGAGGCAGGCAGACAAACAGGCAGGCAGGCAAACATGTGGAGGAGGAGAAGGAGAAAGAGGGAAGAGAGACAGCGGTTGACAGATTGAGCTGTATGCGTTTGTGAAGATCATATTTTATTTGAGGACACTGGAAGATGGACAAATTTTTCCGTGTATATCCTCATAAAATAAAGTTGGTTGATTTATTTGATTGATTGATTGATTGAGTTGTTTCTGTCAGCAAAAGATCCCCCTGTGGTTTCGGGGTAAGAATTGACCCACCGCGTCTACCTACGCGATTCGTAAGGGGCAAATAACTAGGGACACCATGACTTGATTTGCGTTTAAACTGTTCTAGTAATTATCAGGCTTAATGGCCTTATATGAGGCTGTGCCAAAAGGTGGCATTTCAGACCCCATGTGTGTTTGGAAAGCAAGTCTAATTAACTGGATTACCCCAACATGTTTACATGCATTGTGCTTTGAAAAGGGGAGTTTGATGAATGCTTTTTTAATGTTTTAAAGCTTGTTGCTGTTGTGAATGTCAAATAAAAAAATTAAATGTTTCAAACATACACCGGAAACGGCCCCGAAACATTTTGGACATTTTGGTGTCCTCTGGAAACTTTCGATTTTTCATGATCTGCATCACTGCATCGGTTTAAATCTGCGTATTTCATACAGTCTAAGCATGCAACTCTTTGTAGAATGTGCAACAATCGTAATTAGAACCAGAATTTATCTAAAATCTGGCCCAGTAAATAGCCGTTTTTTTTCGAAAGGCTCATGTCCGCTATTACATGCTGTGCTCTGATTATTCTTAATGAAGAAGATGTCTAGGGGTAAACGCACTGCTGCATGCAATATTCATTCACCTTTCTCGCTGTCAAGACTGGACAAGACAACAGAGAAGATGAATGCAGAGGTCAAATACAAAAATGACTTTAATAACACTTGAAGTGATAGAACAATGATCAGTAAATCAACGTGCATGAATAATAATAAAAACTTCTGTGTTCAATTCTAGTTATTTTAGCCAGCCAGCCTTTTCTTTTAGTATCATGGTAAAAACTTATCTGAGTTCACTGAGTCCGTTCTGTGGAGGAAGGATGAAAGGTGTCAGGGCGGCGTGACCCTGTGGTTGTCTGTGCTGAAGGGGGTCAGGGCAATTGACCCCATGGCTGCTCCTGAAGGGGGGTTGTCTTGGAGGGTGGAGGGGGTGTCGATGGAGGCATTGGCGGGTCCTGCAGAGGGGGGGGTTGAACTGGCCTCATGTCTCCTCTCATCCCGTGTCTGGTGGCGGGGTCAGGGTCATCTCCGCTTGGTTGCAGCTTGTGGGCGAGCGGCTGCCGGCATCTCCTCCATCCAGGGGGGCTGGAGGTGGTGTTGTAGGGGGGTGGGGAGGGACGCCATTCCCTGCCCTTGCCCCTAGGTCAGACTGGCCTTAATTGATACCATGATTGTATTCTCTCGCTCCCAGCAGAGGAGCAAACACGCCAGTCGTCCCCAAACGCGCCAGTCTCCCCCAAACACGCCAGTCTCGCTAGCAGACTGCTGCCTGTATTTGTATCTTCTTCCACGTCTCCATTGAGAGTCTCAGAAATTGACCAATGGGAAGGAGGGGATGTTTGGCGCCTGCTGACTAAGCACTTTTCTACCGCCCGAACTCTTAAAAGTTCACTACTCTGGGCCAATGGGAAAGAAGAGAAAATTGGCGCATTTTCGTCCCACTGTGTTCAAAGTCGGGCACTGTCAGCACAATCTTGGCGCCCAACTTCACTCCTTCCACCAACACAATAATATTCTAAAGGCATGGCTGGTTGCTTAATAAACTACATTTAGTTGAGGTCTGGCTGGCTTCTATATCCTTAAGTATTCCTTACTTAACATGCATAAACACACAATTCATAATGGTAGTGGTATGATGCTTCATTAGCTCACACAGAAAACGTAGCACAGGGTAGGCATTTTACCTAAACCTTACAGAGAAATAAAACAGAGGTGGGTGGCCGCAACATCCGCAGACCAACTTGTTTACAGATTCGATTTCGCCGGTCTTGGTGCTTTGAATGGCATCCATTTTGGATGAAAACGATAGTTTCGTATTCGAGGAATTAAAAGCAGTGTGTTACATTTGAGTCAGAATCTGCGAAGTTATTGTATCTAGCAACAAAAACAATCGATTAAGTTTAATGTCCGACAGTTACGTTTGACCAATTTCGTTATTTTTGCAATTTTCACAAAGACGTTCGCGAGTATTTGATACGAAAGCGTGGAAACCACTAGCTTTGCTTCTACGGCATTTCCGGTCTGTTGATTCGATTTGTGAATCATGGTAACGACGATCCGTGAAGGTGAGAAAATATTTTACTGTCTGCTCAGTGCAAGGTGTTACGTGTGACCTGTTGTTACGTTTGACAGATAATTCTTCTTTCTGCGAATTGAATTAGCTTATAATAACTGCTTGCTACTTTTGGGAGGCAAATATGATGGAAGAAAAATACAATCCTCTGGCCAGTTTTTGTCCCGCACGATTTTAGTGACCAAATGTGGAGAAATCACTGATCTCGGACATGGTTCTGTTTATGTCCGTGTTACGATTCAGGAGGACACGTTCGTGTCAGTGTAACGATTTAAGAAGAGACGTTTATGTCCTTGAACGATTGTAGCCAAAGCTGAAAAAAATGCATTTCGGTTAGCAAGGGGAAGGAATATGTTCATGAGACTGTTTTATTTCCCCAAGAATCGAAGATTATTTTTTATATTGTGATTTTGCAAGGAGTTTACGTACAACCAATTAATTAGATTTTCGATTGAATTGAGAACCTGGCCAATCTTGGATGTTACTTTTCAAATCTGACTATTTTCAGTTGTTTTTGCCAGTAGAAACAGAAAGTTATTGCTTCTTTTGTGTTACAGGTGTTGGGGTGTGAAACATCATGTGAGGTTCATGCGTCAGGCCGAGGACTTATTCTTTTGGGACAGCTGCCCAGAAGAATCTTGGGAGGATATGCTGGTTTTCCTGCGCAAATCAAGGAAAGTCAACATTAAGGGGGGACATGGCGTACAAAAACGGATTAATAGAAAATAAATCATAACTCAGCAAATATGAAAGCTATGCTAATGAAATTTTATACAGAATACAAACACACTGGAAGGCATATTCAAACAAAATTTTATTGCTGAAGACTTAGTTGTTCATGTGTTATAGGAAAATGACTGAAAAATAAACATACAAATTTTCTCCCCTCCGTGAAATTTTAATGAATAACCTTTTTATGATCAGCAATGATTGTAAACAAAGAAGAAGGTCTATATTATGCAATAAGATATAATAAGTGGATTTCTAACACTTATAAATAATTTTAGTGGAATTTAGAACAAGTAACCAAAAAAAGTGCTCCCGGCATAACATGATTACATTTTTACAAAAATTAAGCAAATTCAGCTACATCTTTCTGAATGCTCTTATTGCATGCAATATTCATTCATAAATATACACACAAAATTTCAGAAAGCTATCTCAATCCTAAGTGACTTTATTTTTGGGGAGAAAATCACTACCGTAGAAATAAAAACCACATTATGAGAAAATTGACTTTAAAGTTTGCGAAAGATTAACTCATTCGCGGCGCGTAGCCTCATATGAGGCTACGCGCCGAACATAGTCGTTGGCGGCGCGTAGCCTCAATAGAGGCTACCACATTAGCATATTTTTGCCCGCGTACAACAAGGAAAATATGGTATATGGAACTAGTCTAGTCTTGAATTCGTCTCTGTACTTTGGTTTGCCAGCTTTAGATCCACACACAGATCTTTCCCGGCCAGACCATAAATTTTATCAGCAATGCACTACGAGGCGCGAAGTAAACAGCAATGGCGGCGTAGCGTCGATTGCAGTGCGAGGTTGGGTGAGCGTGTGGAAATTGCTATAGAGGAGGGTTCTGATGCTGAAGTGGATGCTTTGTATGAGATAGGAACTGATGTAGATGATCCCTTTCATGATGATGATGATAGTGGTGATTTTCCTCTCGCTAATGACGAGGTATCAGACAGCGAGGATGAGAGCGAAGTTGTCAATGTGGCTGAAACGAGGTCGAGCTCGCCATAAGCTGCTCTGTAGTTCATTGTAGGCTCATATTGGTTGTAACTCAGGACTAATATACACAATCATCACAAAATTTCTCCAGTGTGTTTTTGTGATGATCCCTTTCATGATGATGATGATAGTAGTGATTTTCCTCTCGCTAATGATGAGGTATCAGAGCGAGGATGAAACTAAGTCGAACTCGCCATCAGCTGCTCGGTAGTTCATTGTAGGCTCATATTGGTTGTAACTCAGGACTAATACACACAATCATCACAAAATTTCTCCAGTGTGTTTTTGTGCCATGTTTTGAAGTTCACTTTTTTTTTTAGAGCTCTAGACCAAAAAACAAGCAGTGGGCACTATGAGAAAGAGAGCTGGGTCAAGGACCTATTTTTTTCAAAATAGTGACTCTACTTACTTTCACGGCAAGTGTAGTGTTTTCTTAACGTGACAAAGTGCAGCATTTGGCTAGTTTTGGCAAATAAAGACCTTTCTAGCCATACCACGTTTAGCTTTGTAGCTACAGTATTTATTTTACTACGATTTTTCAAACTTGGTCCATTTTCCTGCGATTCCAGGGGACAGACGCACTAGAAATTCTGCGCCTTGAATGAGTTAAACGTTAACTACAACTGAACCATAACAGATACAATTTTATAACATAACTCATTGAATTTGTCATTCATTTGTTATCATTATAGCAAACTTTCAACTTATTATCTTAATTCAAAATATCAGGATAATTAGGTGAAAAGCATCACCTGTAGCAAAACATTCCCGTTTTCTGTAAGAATCGCGTAATCACGGCAACTTCCGCCGTGATAACAGCTTCGTTCAGTGCCGTGTCTGTAGATGAGAACGCGATCGCTGTTGTATCACAACCTCCAGAGGCTGTTGACACGACTTAATTTCTTTTCTGGGCTTGCTTTTTCCGTCCATTTCTGCATCTTCCGTGGAATTGTCTCGATCGAGATAGCGCGCGCTGTAAGCACACTTCGGAAAGAACCGATGTTTGCTTCGGCGGCCGACGTTCAGGCCGGAAACAGCCGAAGTACGGTTCGGCCGTTTCCGCCTACCACTTCGGCCAGTCGAAGTACGGTTCGGCCGTTTCCGCCAGCCACTTCCGCCTGATCACGCTGTGATCACGCACACAAGCGGCCAATCAGAGCCTAGCTGAGAGACAGGCCGTTATTTCGAAGCTTTCCATTGGTTTGCAGTGGCCTCCGATTTGTACTTCGTGTGCCTTCGGTAATTATTCTTCGGTACCGGAAACAGTTGCAACGTAAAGCCGGGAAATGAAGCTTCGATGCGATACCAAACATGTGGCGTTCTTTGGAAGGAAGATGCTGAAACTAAGCTTTCAAATCTGTGCATTTTGGCTTCCTGGTTAGTACTTTTTTTTAAATCTAGCGGTGGGTACCTTACAAAACAAATTGGTTTAAAATACTTTGAAACCTAAGCCAGCAAAATCGATCGCACACACGTGTAGCGGAGATGTTGTAGATTCCAAATCCGCGCTTAACACGAAACTCAATTTCTGAAAATTTTTCATGAAATTCTGCAGGCCGTGTCCCCCCTTAAAATGGACACCAAGCGGTCTACAAACCGCCGCCAGCTGTACTTCTTTAACCCTTACCGTGGCAGTCGCGTACTGAGTCGCGCTCCGCCTAGCTGCGCCACTGTGGCAGTCGCGTATAAAGTCGCGCTCGATACCCCATGTATTGTCTTAGCTCTACAGCTACATGATAGGCACGTTTAGCTTGCAGAGAATGGTCGCTACCTAGAGAGATAGGGCCTTGGTTTGACTATCATATAGCACTTGATTTTTTGCGAGAACGAGTTTGCAAGCTAAATTTATAGGCGTTGTTGTTGTGCGTCGAGCGAACGTTGAAATTCGCAATGGCTGCTCTGCGCCGGCGTCCTAGAAATGTCTTCGAAGATGTGCAGTTTCTACACTTCAGTGAAGATTCCGATTATGACAGTGATGACAATGTAGACTTAGCAATTCGAAGAGGCATCCCTGATGAAAACAATCTGTCTCCCATCGCCCAGGCACCCACTGAATGACTGATCGCGAGATCGAAGACAATCACAATGTTACGAATGTAAACAATGACTGGTCGAGGGAGAGGAGCGAAGTGCTGCAATGCCCCTTCACGGGTGAGTCGAAGCTGTGTGTGAATTTGCCTTCGAATCCAGAGCCCATTAATTTCTTCAAACTGTTCATCGATGACTCTATCGTAGAAGTGATGGTTGACCAGACCAATCTGTATGCTGAGAAGATCCGCACGACCAATCCATCGCTGCACTCTCGACTTCGCAGCTGAGCTGGAAACCTGTCACGTCACCAAAGATGAAATGTGCGTGTTCCTTGCAGTCATTTTGATCACTGAACTCGTCATCAAGTCAAGCTTGTCCAAATATTACTCTACAAGCCCCTCTGTGTGACTCCTTGCTTTGAAGCATACCACTGTACCACAAGAGGACTGATTATGAGAGATTCTTACAGCAGTCTGAAGCAACTGGTGGTCCCTCCCCCACCCCTTCTACCTTCACTGGTGGTGTCTCCCCCACCCCTTCCACCTCCACTGGTGGTGCCAATGAGACAATCAGATTTTTGACTCACATGCGAAGCAAAAGTGAGTCTATGTACTCACCCGTGTCGTCCGTCCGGGCGTCCGGGCGTCCGTGAAAAACTTTAACGTTGGATTTTTCTCGGAGACTATTAAGTCTATCAACACCCAATTTGGCATGATGGTGTATGATGACAAGGCCTAAAAAAAAATACATAGTGACTTGTCCTTGCTTCAAGGTCAAGGTCGCAGGGGCCATAAATGTTGTCTAAAAAACAGTCATTTTTCACATTTTCTCAATTTTCTCTAAAGTTTTTGAGATTGGATACCTCACCTATATATGGTATATAGGGCAAAGTAAGCCCTATCTTTTGATACCAGTTTGGTTGACCTTGCTTCAAGGTCAAGGTCACAGGAGCTCTTCAAAGTTGGATTGTATACATATTTTGAAGTGACCTTGACCCTGAAGTATGGAAGATAACTGTTTCAAACTTAATAATTATGTGGGGCACATGTTATACTTTCATCATGAGACACATTTGGTCACATATCATCAAGGTCAAGGTCACTTTGACCCTTATGAAATGTGACCAAAATGGGGTAGTGAACCACTAAAAGTGACCATATCTCATGGTAGAAAGTGCCAATAAGCACCATTGTGCTTCCTATGTCTTGAATTAACAGCTTGTGTTGCATGACCTTTGATGACCTTGACCTTGGGTCAAGGTCACATGTATTTTGTAGGAAAAATTTGTAAAGCATTTGTTAGTGTATGATGTCATTGGTAGGTTTAGTTGTTTGACCTTGACCTTGAAGGTCACCTGAAGGTCAAGGTCATATAAAGGTCAAGGTCAAGCATGTGAGTCGTATGGGCTTTGCCCTTCTTGTTTAGAATGAGAATGGTTCAGTCTTCCTTGATACTTACCCATAGCATTCAAATATTCCTTCTGTAGTTGACTGGACTCTTTTTGATTCTCTTTGGAATACCACATATTTTTGCATGTAAGGTGACAAATTAGTGTATACATGATTTTATACTTGGCATTTAGAATGTTGGGCCCTCTCTTTCCTTGGAGCATTAGTAACATTTTAGCAACATATTTTGTCAGCATGTATTGCATAGCTGAACAGAAATAATATAAATAATAAATGTATCAGGAGGTGTCCGGAAATAACCCTTGTGGATTTTTTGTACAACACATGGTTTCCTAATGATGTATCATGATTTTGAGAACACAAAGTGCATGAGAAATAATTTGTTTTTCCTAATGTCATATCATGAGACCATCTTCAGACAATTTCTTTATAATTTTAGCACTGGAAATTCTTGTGTACAATTGAGCTTGGCCAATTAATGATGCCTCAAATTTCCTAATTTTGTCAGTTTGAAAAATTATGAATAAATATAGATTGAAAATAGAAAGACAGTGCTTGTTTTATGTTGTTGTTGGTTCATTTCTGAACATTTCACCAACACATTGTGTCTGTGTAAGTTGTACTGTTAAGGAGCTATGATGAAAAGAAGTAAGGTGGTGCGTTTTTTTCTTCCAAAGTCCTTGTTAATTTGCCACAGAAGGACAGTGATGGCTTTTTTATGACGCCACGGTAAGGGTTAAATGACTTTGCCTTGAAGGCTAACATTTCATGATAGTGCCACATTGTGTTTGTTGTTTTGACATGGTATCAATGTTTGTCAAGTATACCCTTTTCCTGTTTCATTGTGTTGCTATTTAAAGATATGTTTTGAAAAGAAAACAAGCCATGTTTTCTAACACATACCATTAAGATTATAATTTTTATAATTTGCTGTTTGATAATCAGATTCTAATTGAGTGCATTGAGTCTTTTCCTGTCCAGCTATAGAGCGTAATGCAAGACAGGTAGAACGCTATTTTGACCTGGTTTTGAACATGATATTACTTTTGATTGCATTTTTGACTCACATGCGAAGCAAAAGTGAGTCTATGTACTGAGCCGTGTCGTCCGTCCGTCCGTCCGGGCGTCCGTCCGTCCGTCCGTCCGTAAAAAACTTAAACGTTGGATTTTTCTCGGAGACTATTAAGTCTATCAACACCAAATGTGGCATGATGGTGTATGATGACAAGGCCTCAAAAAACATACATAGTGACTTGACCTTGCTTCAAGGTCAAGGTCACAGGAGCCATAAATGTGGTCTCAAAAACAGTCATTTTTCACATTTTCCCAATTTTCTCCCACGTTATTGAGAATGGCGACCTTAGCTACAAGTGGTATATAGGTCAAAGCAAGCCCTATCTTTTGATACCAGTTTGGTTGACCTTGCTTCAAGGTCAAGGTCACAGGAGCTCTTCAAAGTTGGATTGTATACATATTTTGAAGTGACCTTGACCCTGAACTATGGAAGATAACTGTTTCAAACTTAATAATTATGTGGGGCACATGTTATACTTTCATCATGAGACACATTTGGTCACATATCATCAAGGTCAAGGTCACTTTGACCCTTATGAAATGTGACCAAAATGGGGTAGTGAACCACTAAAAGTGACTATATCTCATGGTAGAAAGTGCCAATAAGCACCATTGTGCTTCCTATGTCTTGAATTAACAGCTTTGTGTTGCATGACCTTGGATGACCTTGACCTTGGGTCAAGGTCACATGTATTTTGGTAGGAAAAATGTGTAAAGCATTTCTTTGTGTATGATGTCATTGGTAGGTTTAGTTGTTTGACCTTGACCTTGAAGGTCACCTGAAGGTCAAGGTCATATAAAGGTCAAGGTCAAGCATGTGAGTCGTATGGGCTTTGCCCTTCTTGTTATGTTTTAGATGTACCTAGTCTTTAGGTTAAAAATGTATTCTAAATGTCTATTTGAATATTGTAGTTATTTTTGACATTTTGATTGATTTCATGTCCACTGACTCCATGTAACACGTGACAGGTAAAACGCAGATTTGACCTGTTTTGAACGTCATGTTACTTTTTTTGTGTTTTGATGTTCCATAATTACCTAATCTTCAAAATATGACTGTATCCAAAAGGTCTATTTAATATTATAGTTGTCATTTTTGACATTTTGAATGATTTCATGTCCACTGACAACAGTGTAACACGTGACAGGTAGAATGCTGTTATGACTTGCTTTGAACATGTTTTGGTATTGTTTCTGTTGTCATATTCCAGAAATAACCCAATCTGTAGATTGTAACTGAAAAGTTAATGTATGTATAACATTCTGGTTGTTATTTCAAATATTATGAACATTTTCATGTCCATCAACATTTTGTAACGCGTGACCGGTACAACAACATGTTTAACCCTTATCCTGGTTAGCGCGGCATTTGCCGCGCTCGGCCTTGTGGTCCGCCACTGGTTAGCGCGGCATATGTCGTTTCTGACACCACGTGCGTTGTTGCTCTCTCCAAGTACAAGCCTATCATATAACTCTACGTTTACTGACTCCAGTTCATGCAGAAGAGGTTTCTCTACAGTCTACAGCTTGGCCAATCAACGATCGGGGTGGTTTTAAGTGCGTTACAGTAGAAATTATGGTCTATCCCGTACGAATTGAAGCGGAAGCTCGAGTCAGCATGTCGCGATCGCGAAATCTGTTCGAAGACTTTAATCCTTCAGCTGCCGAAGATGAAGATGATGAGGAAACTTTGGATGAAATAATCAGGCAAGCTGTAATTAGTTCTAGAATGCCGATCTCTCAAGCTGCGAGTGATCGAGAGGTAGGAGAAGAGGGGTGGATGCGAACAGTTGATGAGCCGCTAATCGCGTCATTCACCGGTGAGTTGAAACTTCTCGCGGAGATCAACTCTTGACGCTGAGCTAATTGACTTTTTCAATCTATTCCTGGATGATACAGTTTTTGATTTGCTTGTGGAGAAAACAAACTTGTATGCTGAGAGGAAACTAACTGGAAAGCAACGATCGAGCCGTCTCCTCATTCGCGATTGTTACGCTGGTCGCCTGTCAGCTGTGACGAAATGTAAACATTCCTTGCTCTCGTGATCCTCATGGGTATCGTTGTGAAATCGTTCATCCCAGCATATTGGAGCACAGATGAAGTCGATGCCACTCTGTTTTTTGGTCAGACAATGTCGCTCACACGTTTCCAAGGAATACTGAGCAACCTGCACTTGGCAGACAACGTGCTCGACGACAAGACTAATCCGTTGTTCAAAATACGGCCATGTAGATAACTCTTCCAGATAGCAGAACTAGGTGGACATGTGTAGGAGACAAACTTTACTGCAGACTGTTTTCATGCTGAATTATCCACATATTGATGCTATTCAGTTTCTACATTTGCAATAATATGAAGAATATTGCATAAGAGATGGAAGAGTATAGGTAATCAGAATTACTTCATTTTGCCTCTCTAATACATGGCTCATCGAATTTGCATTGTAATTTAAAGAGTGCATTTTTGGTCAAAGAGAATGATACATTAGTATGCACAGATGATAAAGCAAACATCCAGTAGGGTTTATAGGGTATTTACCCACTATTGCATAGTGATTTACCAGTTTTATTTCTCCAGGAGTGAAAAACATACAAATGTTTACCATTTAAAATTTGACAAATCAGGATTTGAATAAAGACTATAAACTGCACACCTAAATATTGTTCATTCAATTTCAAGCATTTTGTGTTTTTATTTTATGTGTCTATCTGTAACGGTTCATCAGCAATCTCAAAGTTAATGAAAGGTGTGCGTGTTGCTCAATTTGCTTGTGTTTTAGCACCACTGGCAGCCCATAACGTCACCGTTTTAGCACCAGGATAAGGGTTAACTAGTTTTAGCAAACTTTAAACACTTTTAGGGATATGTTTATCATCTGTCAGTGTTTCTGTTGAAGTGTTATAGTTTATTTTAGTGTTTATACTTCTTGTGGTTACTCAGCAGAAAGTATCAGTTTTGACTTTTATGATTTTTGAGCGTCTTGCGACATTACGTGATGCTGCATTCAAGATTTGGCTCAAAATGTACTTTTAAAGAATGATAATACTTCTGCCGGGTCTGTTCACTAGAAATAAATCAACACCAGTTGTATGAAATGATATTAATGGCTTCTGTGGTCAGTTTTGCTGCACATGTGGCTTTTCTCAAAATTAGCGTATCATGGCATATTATCAATCAGTACACATTTCCCAAATGCACAAACCATTCTTTTATTACAAAAATGTGTTCATCAAAGACTAAAGTATCACTTCAAACACAAAAAATAATCAACTGAAAAGGTTTATTTTGTCACAAATGTCCAAGCACCCCCCCCAGCACGTTTTGGCACAGCCTCATATAGTCTACAAAGGCTGATAGACCGTAAAACACCATTCATCCATCCATTCATCAGCAAAAGAATTCATGGAACTGCTTCGAAAAGATCATATTGTGAGCTGTTTCAGACTCATCACCTATGCCTATGCCAAACTGGCCTCCCTAGTGGAGGGGTTGTTGGAAGGTTTAAGGGCTTACAGCATCTATGCATGCTTTCTTAAATCTTTTCTTATAGTATTATAATATGTTTCACTGGTAACACATGAATGAATACTGTTTTCCCCCCTGCCTGCCTGCTTCTCTCTCTCTCTCTCTCTCTCTCTCTCTCTCTCTCTCTCTCTCTCTCTCTCTCTCTCTCTCTCTCTCTCTCTCTATCTCTCTCTCTATCTCTCTGTCTCTCTCTATCTCTCTGTCTCTCTCTCTCTCTGTCTCTCTCTCTCTCTCTGTCTCTCTCTCTCTGTCTCTCTCTCTGTCTCTCTCTCTCTCCTCTCTCTCTCTCTCTCTCTCTCTCTCTCTCTCTCTCTCTCTCTCTCTCTGTCTGTCTGTCTGTCTGTCTGTCTCTGTCTGTCTGTCTGTCTCTCTCTCTCTCTCTCTCTCTCTCTCTCTCTCTCTCTCTCTCTCTCTCTCTCTCTCTCTCTCTCTCTCTCTCTCTCTCTCTCTCTCTTCCACTGTTACAATGATTACATTTTGGGCGTTGTCCATTACTTGATATGGAAAGTTATCTCTGCATTTCAGGAAATCAGGGAAAAGTTTTCCCAAGCTGGCCATGTCACCGACATACACAAGCATGGCAGGTAAGCAGAGTCTTCTTTCTTTTCTACTTTTTCTTCTTCTTATGCCTCTGCTTCGTCTTGAGGTTGTTTTCACATCTTTCTGTTATGATAGTTGGGAACTTAGAACAAATCATTACCATTGTGTGTCTTGAAAGGGACTCAGAAATGTTTGTGGTCGTATTGTAATGATAATTTTATCCCTTCAGGTTTACTGGAGGTCCTACAGACTTTATCTGTCTGTCTGTCCCGACTTAACGGCTGATTTCTCAAAAACTACTGGATGGATTTCCTTGACATTTTGCACACTTACTGGAAGTTAGGTCCGATTGAATGTATCAAATTTTCCGAATCAAGGTTTGAACAGAAAGTGATTTATTTAGGTCGTAAACTCAAACCCCCCCACCCCCCCAAATGTCATTTGACGGAATGGCGAAATGCGTGGCCTAATCGAGATCGAGTCAAACAGAGTTATCTTTTCCTACCTTCAGCAATACAATGGCTTCTTCGTATGTTGAACGTCTACCAGCAGACGCAAAAAAGCGGTACTACGAGAAGATTATTGACGTTGATGGGTTAGATCCGTATGAAATACCAAACAGTTCGTGGTCTGTCGACAAAAACCAGTTGCCGGACATAAACCAGTTGCCGGACATAAACCACGCCAGGATTGTACAATATTTTGTGCTGGGTCATACTAGTTCTCCACTGGCACATTTGATAGAGCGTTGGACTCTTGGTCATGCGTGACCAGGTTCGATTCTGCGCTGAAACTTTTTTTTCTCTCTTTTTTTGAGAGGTGTGGGTTCGAACCCGACCTGGTTTTTGTGTTTGTGTGTGTGTGTGTGTTTTCCCCCCTCTTTTCTCGAGAGGTTGCGGGTTCGAACCCGATCTTCTTCTTTTTTTTAATGCCAAAACCTGGAGGTTCAGCGCCAGCGGTTTTTATGAGATGCATGTTATCCCTGTTAGTTTGATGTATGCAGAATGAATGCATTTGAGGGAGAAAGGATGTGAGTCGACACTGAAATGAATCCCCACCAGCAAATTTCCTGGATGTGCTGTATTGTATCATGGGCATTTTCTTCAAAAGTAATCGTCAGTGCAAGAGGGGGGATGGGATGAAAAATGCTGAAGGTCGCAATATATTTATGATTGCATTAGTATTGCTAACAGTGTCCAGCCTTAACTTTCCATCCAAAAGCTAAAGGGACAAGTGAGCAGTTCAACAGAACCTTGTCAAGCACATTTAGGGACCCTCAAACTGAAGCAGAAAGCTAACTGGAAGGCTAACCATTCCACAGAAATGCATGCATACAATTACGCCTGACATGACTATGTGGGATTGCCTCGTTACTACCCCGTGTTACTCACACATCACATCTGTGTGAAGTGGTTGAAAGCTGAAAGCTGACACTTTTCTGGTTCATTACACACAATAATCTATCACTTGACCTCTCCACTGGTCAACAGAGTGAGGAGGCAAGTCAACTGTTAATGTAGGTGGTCTGCATATTCACTGGCTTGAACATAGGTGGTGCTATTATTAAGACAACACAGTAACTGATCACTTGTTATGTGCACAGATACCATCGGTCTTTTATACCAACTGCCATAAGTATTTCAAACGCCAAGTACTCTAGAACTGCAGAATGATCTTAACCTCGGGCAGTGCAACCACTTAAGGCCAGGTTCAACCATCAAAAACATGAACTTTCATCAAAATACACAAGAATCACTTTTTTAGTTCGTCACGAGCTCTGTGCATTCATAAACGATGTCAGCGAGTTTCATTTACTAAATCTGTCTCTAAATACGTTTAAATACTTACTTTATGCAAGAGGGGTTTCAAAATAAATACTTCATTAAATATTCATAATTTAAAATGCTTGTATCTCAAAAACTAATCAACCGTTTTCAATAATTTTTTCACCATTTCGCAGCTTTTTGGATCCTTTTTGTAAGAACTTATATCACTCTATGCATTCAAAACCTTCAATCTGATTGGTTCGCTTAACTATGGACGATATGGGAGAGGGAAGGAACCAGCCAATCGGAGCGCAGCTTAGAGTGAGCCTCGAGCTGTTTCAATTTCTTCCTCCAACGCACAA
Organism: Theodoxus fluviatilis; assembly: GCA_034096865.1. NCBI lineage: Eukaryota > Metazoa > Mollusca > Gastropoda > Cycloneritida > Neritidae > Theodoxus > Theodoxus fluviatilis. The sequence goes on from JAWQFJ010002378.1 coordinate 26,331, forward strand.
CGCTTCCCTGCGATCGTAATTTCGACTCACTACTGCTGATTTTTTGACGGAAAACAAGCATATATGAAGGTAAGTTCCCGTAAACTTGTAAATTTATAGTGTATTACTGATTTCTTGTGTCAGATTGATGTAAATCAACAGATCGAGATCACTTTCAGCGGCCACGGAGCCGATCTCAACGGGCAAGTTGATGTGTTTACATTTGCCGAAAATGAATGTGCAGAGACTTCAGAGAGTATTCGGCTCTCTGCTGTACATCTCGCATTGCTTGTTTGAGAAATCTTTGTATGAAATGAACAGTAATGATGAAATGACTTCAAATAGTTGGACTGGCTCTGAAACTACATATTTTATGTGATTGTTTTCAGGTCGAGGCCACGTCAACATGGGCAGAAGAGGAAAAAGAAAATTTCATGGAAACCGATTCACGGGGCCCTTGAAAAAGAGGAAGACTGCTGAAATTGAAGATGTGCCACAAACTGCTTCATCCCAGAAACTTGGGGAGGCAGCCTCTACATCCGCAGTGGGTAGGCCTCCTGGAGATGAACTGTATGGGTATAGACTGATGGATATTTCTATACTAGTAGACTTCATCAAAGATCTCCCATGTAAAGAATGCAAGAACACTGCATGCACTGTTTTTGAAGCAAGACAGGGGGTTTCCACCACTGTGACTTTCACATGTGACATTTGTGAAAATGTGTCTGTTTTGAAGTCCAGTGCTGAGGACACTAATCTTCGCTTTGCAGCTGCAACATTCAGCATTGGATGTCACTATCAGAAGGGGAAGAGGTTCCTCCAAAATATGAACATGCCTCCACCAGTTAGTGCTCAGACATTTGCAAAGCAGAGAGACAAGATTGCTGCTGCCACAAAGGAAGTGGCAAAGAACACAATGGAAGTAGCAGCACAAGAACTGTCTAGTGCTCTGCCTGGTGATGAAGCCACTGTGTCTTGTGATGGCACTTGGCAGAGACGGGGCTTTGTCAGCAAGAATGGTGTTGCAACTGTTCTTTCAGTGAATCCCAAAGGTCCTGCAAAAGTTCTGGATATCCATGTTTCCAGCAATTACTGTGATGCTTGTGCTAAGTCCAAAAAGAAATTGGGAGAGAGAGAGTTCAAGGATTGGCAACAAACACATGCAGAAAAATGCATGAAGAATCACGAAGG
>JAWQFJ010002378.1:32500-37500 GCA_034096865.1 Theodoxus fluviatilis
CGGACGGATGGACGGATGGATAGACGGATGGACGGATGGACGGATGGACGGATGGAGGGATGGACGGACGGACGGACGGATGGATGGATAGATGGACGGATGGACGGGCGGACAGGCGGACGGACGGACGGACGGACGGATGGCCGGATGGCCGGATGGATGGACGGATGGACGAATGGATAGACGGATGGATGGATGGATGGATGGGTGGGTGGATAGACGAATAAATGGATGGACGAATGGATGGACGAATTGATGGATGGACGAATGGATGGGTGGATGGATGGACGAATGGATTGATGGACGAATGGATGGATGGACGAATGGATGGATGGATGGATGGACGGATGGATGGATGGTTGAATGGATGGATGGACGAATGGATGGATGGATGGATGGACGGATGGATGGATGGATGAATGGGTGGGTGGATGGACGAATGGATGGATGGATGGATGGATGGACGGATGGATGGATGGACGAATGGATGGATGGATGGATGGACGGATGGATGGATGGATGGATGGATGGACGGATGGATGGATGAATGGGTGGGTGGATGGACGAATGGATGGATGGATGGATGAATGGGTGGGTGGATGGACGAATGGATGGATGGATGGATGGACGGATGGATGGATGGACGAATGGATGGATGGATGGATGGATGGACGGATGGATGGATGGATGAATGGATGGGTGGGTGGATGGACGAATGAATGGATGGACGAATGGATGGACGAATGGATGGACGAATGGATGGATGAATTGATGGACGAATTGATGGATGAACGAATGGAGGGGTGGATGGATGGACGAATGGATGGATGGATGGGTGGATGGATGGACGAATGGATGGACGGATGGATGGATGGACGGATGGATGGATGGATGGATGGATGGATGGATGGATGGATGGACGGATGGATGGACGGATGGATGGATGGACGGATGGATGGATGGACGGATGGATGGTTGAACGGATGGATGGATGGATGGATGGATGGACGGATGGATGGATGGACGAATGGATGGGTAGATGGATGGACGAAAGGATGGATGGATGGATGGATGGACGGATGGATGGATGGACGGATGGATGGATGGATGGTTGGACGGATGGATGGATGGATGATGGATGGATGGATGGACGAATGGATGGGTGGATGGATGGACGAATGGATGGATGGATGGACGGATGGATGGATGGATGATGGATGGATGCATGCATGAAGTGTTACTGTCTATCAGCCTTTCTAGGCTATGTGAGGCCATTGACAACGAACATCGATGAGGAGTTTAACGGTAAGAGTAAATAAAAGCCTTGTTCACGAGGCGCAGCAATGTGCAGCGCTTTGCAGCGCTACGCGTCCTGAACAAGCCGTTTCACGGCGCAAGCGCTGTGCAGCGCTGCACATTGCTGCGCCTCGTGAACAAGCCTGAAGTCTCCATTTCACTCGTCATTTGCCTTTGACGAATAACGTGGGGAGACGTGGTGGGTCTGTCCTTACCCCCAACCCACAGGGGGTCTGTTCTTACCCCTAACCCACAGGGGGTCTGTTCTTACCCCCAACCCACAGGGGGTCTGTTCTTACCCCCAACCCACAGGGGGTCTGTCCTTACCCCCAACCCACAGAGAGTCTGTTCTTACCCCCAACCCACAGGGGGTCTGTTCTTACCCCCAACCCACAGGGGGTCTGTTCTTACCCCCAACCCACAGGGGTCTGTTCTTACCTCCAACCCACAGGGGGTCTGTTCTTACCCCCAACCCACAGGGAGTCTGTTCTTACCTCCAACTCACAGGGGGTCTGTTCTTACCCCCAACCCACAGGGAGTCTGTTCTTACCCCCAACCCACAGGGGGTCTGTTCTTAGCCCCAATCCACAGGGGGTCTGTCCTTACCCCCATCCCACAGGGGGTCTGTCCTTACCCCCATCCCACAGGGGGGCTAAAACATAGCAAGTGTTCAGCAACATAAAGATAAAGTCTAGTTGACAACACACTTTTATTCACAATCATTTGCGTGGTCAGTGCTCAAAGATGGCTACAAAGAATACGAAAAAAAACTTAAATCAATGTAGTTAAAATGACTTCAAAAAGTTAGGGAAATTTGCTATTTTTTTTTTCAATAAAACTTTTTCGTTTTATTTTTGTGATCTTTTTCCCTCAACCACGTGTTCTCTCGTCGTCAAGCACAAAAAAGGGTTAATTTTAACTCGGTTATGGAAAAGATACAGTAAGACAATCTTATTAGTGTGCCTTTAGGGAAATTCTTTTTTGAGGTACTTCACCACCAATCACCATTGTGCAGCGCCCAGTAAGAGGTTTCAACCCAGGTCGGAGGAATCACAAAGAAATGTGGAGTTTTTCGGAAATGGGCTTCATTAGTGGACGTGTCCGAGGAGAGGGGTGCGGGAAAGACAGCCAAGCTGGCGGGCCACACTAGTGGACGTGTCCGAGGAGAGGGGTGTGGGAAAGACAGCCAAGCTGGCGGGCCACACTAGTGGACGTGTCCAAGGAGAGGGGTGTGGGAAAGACAGCCAGGCTGGCGGGCCACACTAGTGGACGTGTCCGAGGAGAGGGGTGTGGTAAAACAGCCAGGCTGGCAGCCCACACTAGTGGACGTGTCCGAGGAGAGGGGTGTGGGAAAACAGCCAGGCTGGCAGCCCACACTAGTGGACATGTCCGAGGAGAGGGGTGTGGGAAAGACAGCCAGGCTGGTGGGCGACACTAGTGGACGTGTCCGAGGAGAGGGGTGTGGGAAAGACAGCCAGGCTGGCAGCCCACACTAGTGGACGTGTCCGAGGAGAGGGGTGTGGGAAAACAGCCAGGCTGGCAGCCCACACTAGTGGACATGTCCAAGGAGAGGGGTGTGGGAAAGACAGCCAGGCTGGCGGGCCACACTAGTGGACGTGTCCGATGAGAGGGGTGTGGGAAAGACAGCCAGGCTGGCAGCCCACACTAGTGGACTCGTCCGAGGAGAGGGGTGTGGGAAAACAGCCAGGCTGGCAGCCCACACTAGTGGACATGTCCGAGGAGAGGGGTGTGGGAAAGACAGCCAGGCTGGTGGGCGACACTAGTGGACATGTCCGAGGAGAGGGGTGCGGGAAAGACAGCCAGGCTGGTGGGCGACACTAGTGGACTTGACCAAGGAGAGGGGTGTGGGAAAGACAGCCATGCTGGCAGCCCACACTAGTGGACGTGTCCGAGGAGAGGGGTGTGGGAAAGACAGCCAGGCTGGTGGGCCACACTAATGGACTCGTCCGAGGAGAGGGGTGTGAGAGGACGGCCACAACAAGCTGGCGGAAACACAAACTGGCGGGACCCAACATCTGATTGGCTGTGTTTTTAAGTGTTGTCGTCGTTGTTGTTGTTGTTGTTGTTGTTGTTGTTGTTGTTCGAATCGTCATTCTGTGTATGAATCACTGCGAATTCACTGGGAATCAATCAACCAAGATTGCTTGACAGTCACATGCTTTTCCCATTTTCCTCTTCTCTTTTTCCCTCTTTTTTAAGAAAATATTTCTTACTTCAGACACGAATTAAACGGAAATTCAAACGTCACGCGTTCCTGACAGCAAATTTGATGTTTTCAATGGAGAAAGACATCGAATTGCGAGTCAAGTCTGTGATGTGAGGGCCGTTTCTGGAGAGATTCCGACAATCATGCGCCAAGCACACGCATCTGTCACGCTAACACGCGTCATTCTGCAGTGAAAAACACGACAGGCTGGCAACCCCATCGACAAGTGTGTCACTTTCAGCAGCGCTTTGTCAGTTATGCCTGCCTTACTTGTCGATGGGTCAAGTTTCTCGCTGGCAACTGAGGCCTGACCTCTCAAAATGATGTAGAATAATAGAGTTTTACGGCCTATCAGCTTGTATAGATCATGTGAGGACATTGATCACGATAAATCGTTGCCACTGGTTAAAATAAGAGCAAGTCGACTCATGATTTCCCCAGCAGTGGGTCTATTCTTACCCCCAACCCACGGGTGGGGGTCGGGGTTGGGTGGTGGTATAGCAGCAGAATTTTCTGCGTAAAACAAACAAACACTTTCAAACATGTGGATGTCGAAAATGCGCTGCCGCTAACACTGCATGACGTGTGCAACATGTAAATGTACTTTTCCTACCGTGGAACACCTGCAAATAATTATCTTCAATACATCTTTTGAAATTGACAGCGACATTTAATGCCGAACAAGACCGTTTTGTCCCCTTGCTGATATGCATCCATTCATTTGCATCGCACTGAATCATTCTCTGGAATAAAAAATTCCGTATACGTCTGTGAGGGACCTCACCTGAATTTCGTAGCGCTGTTGTCGTAGACCACAAAGAGAGGAATATCAACAACGAACAGCAAGCCAAACTTTTGGCTGGTGCCTGGTAACATCTGGCTGGTGTACTTCCCACGTGCTAGGACATGGCCTGCCACGACATTATCAACATGATACACAGGAGTAATCGTGAGACTGTTGTGTGATATGATGTGATGAAACAAAACAATACAGGATTGCTCCTGCTGTCTGAATGTGAAAAAATAATTCAATCTTGTATTTAAAAAATGTCAATGGAAAATGTTTTAAATATGTATTGGTCGGAAGTTAAAGTCCTATGAGTTGTAGAAGATGAAAAACAGAGGTAATACGTGCAGCTATAAGTAGAGGAGTTGAACTCACACTGGAACGGAAAGTCCAAGGAGGTTTATATCGTGTGTAATGCACCGAAATAAAGCGAATGATTTAAATCCAGTCGTAGTCTATATCGCAATAGTCGACAATAGAACGTACTTGTTTACACACACACACACACACACACACATACACACACACACACACACACACACACACAGAGGGGTGGGGGAAGGAAGGATGGATGGGGGTGGAGACAGAGAGAGAGAAAGAGAGATATTTGGAGATAGGACACTAAAGAGCAGAGAGAGAGAGAGGGGGGGGGTGGATGGAGAGAGAGAGAGAGAGAGAGAGAGAGAGAGA
>JAWQFJ010002378.1:47500-50000 GCA_034096865.1 Theodoxus fluviatilis
AAGGGTTAAATTCTTCTCTTATTTTAAAGCCACATATAATTTAACTTAGAGGTTATGCTTGGTTTCTTTTTTTAATACACATAATCATATGGATTTTGCGGGGGACAAAGCAGAAAGGAATTCTGTGAGGTGGACACTATCCCTATGAAAGCCATAGTTTCGTGCCCACCTATGGTCACGCCTGGGATGAAGTTGAGTTTGTTGAGGAGTTCCACGAACCAGCGGATGGCCTCAATGTCTTCCACCATCTCTGCTTCTCTCGCGCCACAGCTCCCATCGCGCCAGGACTTCGTCTGCACCAGGGCTGCCAACGTGACGTCACCGCGCATGCGCAGAGCGTCTCCTGTGACTCTATCCACTGCTAGTGATGTCACAACGACAAGCAGAGTCCAAAACCTGCGAAAAACACAGGCGCAGACAAAGAGGCTTTTATGTTACCTTTTAAAGGAAATATTTGTGCGCAGCACACAAACATGTGTTATATAGGAGCACCTTCACCAAGAAACTTGATCAAAATGACTTTTTTGGTTTTGTTTTGGAACATGAATAGAATAATATAGTGCATTTATGTATTAACAGCACAGATGAAATAATTTGTTCTTCACAAAGCTCTCCTCCTCCTCCTCCTCCTCCTCCTCCTCCTCCTCCTCCTCCTCCTCCTCCTCCTCCTCCTCCTCCTCCTCCTCCTCCTCCTCCTCCTCCCCCATCCTCCATCCTCCTCCATCCTCCATCCTCCTCCTCCATCCTCCTCCTCCATCCTCCATCCTCCTCCACCCTCCTCCATCCTTCTCCTCCTCCTCCTCCTCCCCCTCCTCCTCCATCCTCCTCCTCCTCCTCCTCCTCCTCCTCCTCCTCCTCCTCCTCCTCCTCCTCCTCCTCGTCCTCGTCCTCGTCCTCGTCCTCGTCCTCGTCCTCGTCCTCGTCCTCCTCCTCCTCCTCCTCCTCCTCCTCCTCCTCCTCCTCCTCCTCCTCCTCCTCCTCCTCCTCCTCCTCTTTTTTCCTCTTCCTTTTTATCTTTTCTCATCCTTTTTCCTTTTTCACCTCCTTTTGTGCCCTTTTCACGCTGGCTAAAATTTCTAGAAAGCTATCAAGTTGAAGTTCAGATGCGAATAGACCTCCAGCAGAGCGAAACGAGAGCACAGCTATCAGAAAACACACGCTTCTTCCTTGATGTTAACTGCTCTCTTTCGGGGTGGGAGTGAGGTGGGGTATAGTGGGATGGAGTGGGGTGGGGGTGTTGGGGGAGGAGGGACAACGTCAAATCTAAAACAACATTCAAAAGTAATGAAAAATATGTTATACAAAGGAGAATCGTTAATACAATGTCAGACTTAGTATAATGCGATCTTCAAGTTCAAGCGGGATGTAGAAGATCAATTGTTGGGGAGTCGACTGCATCAAATATGTATGAATAAGTAATGAAATGACATGAAATAGTAGAGGAAAACGTTATTTTGTTTATACGTTTCTTCGTTCCTTCGTCATGGAAACCGAAAAAAGACATTCAGATATGCAGAGATATTGACACATAAGCGCAAAGACACACATATATGTTTCGAGAAACACATACAGGCATACGCATACGTTTCACAAAAGACAGACGTAAACTTTCAGACACTCAGATTGATAAACGGGCGCACATGCACACACACACACACACACACACACACACACACACACACATTCATACACACACACACTCACACACACACACACACACACACACACACACACACACACACACACACAGGGACTGAGAGAGAGAGAGAGAGAGAGGAAAGAGAAGGAGAGAGAGGAGAGAGAGAAGGAGAGAGAGAGGAGAGAGAGAAGGAGAGAGAGAGAGAGAGAGAGAGAGAGAGAGAGAGAGAGAAGGAGAGAGAGAGGAGAGAGAGAGAGAGAGAGAGAGAGAGAGAGAGAGAGAGAGAGAGAGAGAGAGAGAGAGAGAGAGAGAGAGAGAGAGAGAGAACACACACAAAGGAGGATAAAACGGGGTCGGCTCTCTATTGTGAGATTTTTTTTTGGTAAACAATTCTTCAGGCCATTTTGATTCTTTTGTCCTAAAACGCCTAAAAACATAAAATATTTGTTACTTTAAAAAAAACCGCCACCCCGTCCGACTGACTTAGCCTGTCCGGGGAGTTTCACCTAAACCCGGACGCGTTACTTTTTGTCACGTTTGTGTTCAACATCAGCGTCGGGCCCTGCTGGAGTTAGGGCGTAGGGACCACCCGTTGAGAGTCAAACGTGGGATGGAATTAGAATATAAAGCTTCACCCGTTATTGATAAAAACCGAAAAAAATTCTAAGTTTAAAAAAGTAACAATTTTTTTTTGGCTTTTTAGGCGTTTTAGGAGAAAAGAATCAAAATGGCCTTAAGAACTTTTGACCCCAAAAAATTCCCGCAATAGCGGCCCCCCGCAATAGCGGCCCCTCCCCGGATAAAACAATTGGCATCAATGATGGACAAAAGATTGTGAAACTAAGTGTTGTATCAGATAAA
>JAWQFJ010002378.1:55000-86073 GCA_034096865.1 Theodoxus fluviatilis
ATCCTTTGTTTATCATTAGCACAGTTAGAGCAATTAAATACTGGATGAGATTATGTAAAATGCCAGAAACTAATTATAGACTCCCCAAACAGGCCTATTTATGTTGTCAAAAATCAATTTGCCTGGAGTGAAAAACTAGGTAAGATCAATTGAAAAAACATTGTCAAACCTTGGGTTTGCATATGTTTGGCAGAAAAGGGAAACTGTGCATGAAAAGGTCTTTTGTGTGAGCTCTAGTAAAACAATGTTTACGCGACTGTTATCAACAAGAATGGTACGAAAAACTCTGCAGTAGTGAGAGATTTACCCTCCACCGTTCTTTCACAGTCTCGCTGCACTGTGAAATTATCTTAGTGACATTAACATTAATTTAAGAATTCACGGACGCTTTCTCACACTTTCGATGGGTAGAAATAACCTTAGAGTAAAAGCAAAATCAAGTGCATAGACTTGCATCGACCATTTTGTGAGGAGAATGAAACTGAAACCCTTTTTTAATAACTTAAATGCTATGCTTGTAAGGATTTCAGAGAAAAGTATATTTTAAGACATGCGTCCAAAAATGGGTACGCTTGCGTGTCCAATTTTATCGCAGGCTACAAAATACGATAAACGAGGATTGTGGCAATATTTGTATTTTATGCTTTCAACGTCGAGCAGAAAAACAGGTTGCAGAGATAAAGGAATCATGTTTGTCAAATTGATGTTGCAGTTTTGCGCTTATGAGGGATTACCAAGCTGCAATCATCCTTGAGAACAATTGTAACAATTTCATTAACTGTACATATCATTAACAAGTGTAGTCAGCGAGATTCAACATGTCGGGTATAATTCCAGCAATGAATACTTAGTACTCATCACTACTTTTAGGGTCTTTAATTTCGTTTGGAAATGTATCTGTTGTAAGGTTATTCAGTTCTATACTGTTTTCACGTGTGTACATAACGTATAACATCAGATGTTTCGTCGGCCGATTAAACGTGCATATAATGTGAGTCGCAGTTCATACACACTAACTGTATGTCAATCAATCTCTAAGTAGAACTATTTCCAAAACCCATTTTTCAGCTTCTTGGACATTTCACAAAATAGTAAAAGCTGTGTATTTAAACTTTAACTTGTGCACTGCACATACATCTTTTTAAACCGATGCGCACATGCTGGCTGGTACGTTTTGGAAATGTGATCACCATTACATTAGTAGTTCAGACATTTTAGACGTGTTCACACAAAGCAACAGGTCGCAAAGATAAAGTGCCGCTACCCTTGACAAATCTAGTGTATGGTGTAGATTTTGGCCCCATCCCGGCTGTAAGGAAACATCTACTGAAGAAAATCAGGACTTTTCCCACCGAAAAAGTTTGACAAGTATGTTGAGAAGCTCATTTTCTGGGACAATGGTATACCGGCGTTTCCGTGGATATGCTGCAGAAATTTTAGCAGAGAAGGTGGCACATGAAAAAGAACTCAACGATGGCCATTAAAGTCATTTCAACATTAAAGTACATTTATTGCTACAAAGTGCATATGGCGAGATCACCCCCTTTCACCTATGGTTTAAGTTGTTTTCTACTTCATGCTTAACTTATTAAGGCTCCGCCGGCCGTAGATTAGCAAAATTTAAAAATGAGCTGGCCAGCAATAGATTATTCGAAATGCCCGCGCTTGCGGTAAAGTGTTCTCCATTGGTTGAGAGAAGGACGATACTGAAGATTTGAGTGGGAAAAACTCGGTCTTATATGAGGGTCCTGCCATTGGCTAGAAAAATGACCGGCAGAATCTATAAAGGCATGTGCGAATCCAGCCCCCGGGCGCGGCAAATCTACATCAAGACAATGACGCCACAAGAAGCCACGTCATAGCCGTTATTCACGCAGCGGCCATTTTGAAATCGAAAACGAGACGGACTTTGAAAACTTAATGGCGTCCAGCGTCTATGGCGAAACCGAAGGCTTCAGTATCACAGAGACACTGCTGTGTTCCTTATTGCGAGAATGATGATCGATATGACGAGAACTCCAGACTGTCCTTTTTCAAATTCCCCACAGACAAGAAGCAGAAGAAACAATGGATCTGGAAGATTTGGCGTGATCCTGGCAAAAAATTCAAGGTAACAAGAGCTTAGATCAGATCTAGGTCTTGTAAAAGCAATTGTTTACAGCTTCGTATGGTCTGCATAGGTGAAATCTAGCCACAAAATGAGTTTTGAAGGATTGAAATAACACGTTTTCTGCTAAATATACGTGTTGTTGTTGTTTTTCTTGTTTATAACTGGGAAACTGCAATGTTTACACCATGAAGCAAGAGCATTCCATCACTTCGCACGACCTAACATAGTAAAAACCTCTACTCATGAGAATCCTATTGTGATTGGTCCAAAAATATAGTTCAGCCAATGGTAGAGAGCCATGTATACAGTCTTGATCACACCGGACATGTTGATGTTGGCATGGCAGACGATGCAAGCCCGGCTGGCAGTAGTCGCTTATCTGGCAGTTTTGACTCAAAATTAAGTATATGATTAGATATAACAAACTATCTGCAAAGACAGCCCATGGTTATATTAGCGTAATAAATTAACATATAGGCTTACTGACCTTATTTCAAGAAACACCATTCATAATGATCAACACTACGGATCTAGATCTACAAGAGAGAAGGGTAACCTGTTTTACCTTCGATGTCATGCAAAAATATTTCGATGAACTTTTCGTAGCCTTTCCCTTTCTTTCTGCTGGGTATTTTGGCAACATCATTTGCCCATACTTCCACATTTCCATGCGAGAATAGAGGCACATGAAGGAGATTTCCACTCCATGTACTGGTACTGGTGCTGGCCATAGAAGACGCCATGATTTTTGCAAAGTCCGCCTCGATTTGAAAATCGGAAGTATCTCGCGTGAATAATGTCCATTCCTCGTCCCGCCGGAAGAGACGCCGATGGGTGACGTCACTCTTGGCCCCCAGCCTAACCGTCGTTCTTCCTGCAGCGTCTGATTGTCATTCATGGAAGAGAGATACCCACGTGCTGGATCTTGCTCGCCTCCCCTGGTCATGAAGACCCGGGTGCAACGATCTCGCCTCCTCTCCAAGGCGATGAAGACGCGTGCAGCATTCCAGCCTCCTCTCCAAGGCGACGAAGTGCAGCGTGTTGGCTGCTGTCTCCAAGTGAAGACGCTCTGAAGCCGTCTGTGCAGAACGGAATCCTACGATTGTGAGAAAAGGCAGAAGCCTTTTGTGAGAGAGAATACAAATTGGTGTGCTATGGTTGTGCTTGTGATTAAATTCAGTGGATCCCCCCTTTCGCCCATTTCTTCCCGCACGTGCATCAAGCACTGCTGTGCCTAGGTTTACCCGAGGGTGAGGGACCCTCGTGAAGTCTGAGCAGAAATCAACGACTGAAACGCCGCTCGTTCAGCGAGCAGACGCCGCGTCAAGTAAAGGACTGTCAGATAAGTTCACTCCTTCTATGTCTCAGGCTGGCGGGCCATTCATTCTTTCACATGATTATGATTGTGCTTTAGTATTGTTGCTGTTGCTTGAATTATCCCTCGCGCTGACGTGCATTCCATTCATCCGTCAGTCTGGCAGGGTTATTAAAATGTTTCGATAATTTGACCTATGACCTCACCGTCTTTCTGTTTTGCATTTGTCTCAGATGGATTGACTGTGTGAGAGAGTGTCTCAAGTGGATTAGAGTGGGTTCCCCTAGACCAGTTAACCTTTAATTAAAACGAGCTGGTCCGGCTTGAGACAGTGCACATGATACCAAACTATCAAACCCATGACCGAGCGCCAAATGTATCTGTAACTAAATGTCACAACACATAACCATAGCCAACAGCATACCAGAACGCGACCTGATGGGATTAGAAGGCACGTAATAATAAGATAATGAAACAAGACACAACAAGACACGGCAATGCAAGTCAAGCCAAGGCAAGGCAACACAAACTGAAACAAGGCAAGGCAATATATAACGTAACTATTCATAACACGACACAGCATACAAACATTAGCCATGATTTATTTCTTGAATCAGGCGATCATCTACGGTTAACAGGAATTTAGAGGTCACATAGCCTAAATATACAAAAAAAACAGTGCCTCGGCAGTTACAAGACGTAAATAAAAGGTACACGCGTGAAGAAACAGTGATTATGACTGGTTTAGTCACTAAAACAAAGTTTTACAGTGTTTAAATGCAAAACGATATCATAGTTAATGCAAGATGCGTTTCCATCGGTCTGAATGTCTTTCATAGGCCTTGCATGTAGTATTTCCTCGTAAAGTCTATAATTTCCGTCTATTCATTGTGCAAATCTTAACTATTGCTGTTTCACGTCATTTTGACTACTGAAATATGTATGTGAATAACATAAAAAGTAATCTTAGTGATTTCTATTTTGAATCTGATCAAGCCTTTAATTAGCCAAACTTTCTTAAAAAAATAAAGAATAACGGTACATTTCGGCCAAGAAAGGTTCTTTTCGACACACTAGTAGGCAAGCATGATATAACTTTTATCTTTTCTACAAAACCGTGCGATTCTGGGACTGAGAGAACAAAGTAATTGAGCATGGAAGCGCTGCCTTGAGGCTGTAGCTTGGGGCGCATGAAGGCACCCTATACTTCGGCCGGATCGTTGTAGGGGTCTACATCGGAATTCTCCAGATTGGAGACGTGAGGGTTAGGCTCATACCTTGCGGAAAGGTAGTGTCCCTCGGAACTTCGGCTGCCTGCAACATAAAATGGCATCGTCCACGCTGTTTGTCATTCCTCTGCCGATCTTTTAAATTGTAATGTCCGTGAAATTGTCATATTAAACGGATTACACTATATTTCTCATGAATCAAAATTATGTTTAATGTTTATCAATGTGGGCTGTCATTCTTTCGTGTTTGGGTAAGATGAGGGCTGTTTGGATCCTATCTGTGAGACTTACTGAAGAACAGGAACGAAGTGTCACCTTCACATGATCTATATGACAATCTTCATCTTTATTACGAAGTATCGTTTTTGGGACTTTATCTAAACTTCTCTCTCTCTCACTCTTACTTTCTCTTCTCTCTCTCTCTCTCTCTCTCTCTCTCTCTCTCTCTCTCTCTCTCTCTCTCTCTCTCTGAGACACACACACGCCCACACGCATCGCAAAGAGACAGGTACTACGGGAATATTACAGCTCTTCCACGCTCCAGACTCTGATTTTGTGCGAATTTGATGCAGGCATTGCACAGCGATCTCACTGGAGGACACGGAGCCGCAGGCTGGGGGAGGTGGCTCTGAGAAGTGGCACGGCACGTCGTACGGGGACTCGCAGCCTGCAATAAACAAGGACGTGGCACTGTTGACATTTCTGACTGGGGACACTGCATCGTTAAAAGCTTTCAAACAAGGACATCGCATTATGGAAAAATTGTGAACAGGGACACTGCATCGTAAACATTTTCCAAACAAAGACTTTGCATTGTTGAAAACTTTTAATAGGGATACTGCATATTAAATAACTTTTCTTCAAAGACGCAACATTGTTGAATCGTAACTTTTTGGGGGTGTCTCACTCGAACACGGGATTATGTAAAACTTTTTAACAAGGACCCTGTATTGTTAGAACATTAAACAGGAACACTAAATTGTTAAGATGTTAAAAACAGGACCATTGCCTCGTTATATCAGTTTGAACATGGAAACTGCACAGTTAAAAAACTCTTGAACAAGGACACTGTATTGCTGAATATGTGTGAACAAGGACACTGTATTGCTGAATATGTGTGAACAAGGACACCGCATTGACTATGTGGGAATAAGGACACTGGGTTGACTATGTGTGAACATGGACACTATTGCTGAATATGTGTGAACAAGGTGATTGGATCGTTGAATATGTCGAAACAAGGACACCGTATTGAATATGTGGGAACAAGGACACCGCATTGAATATGTGGGAATAAGGACACTGGGCTGACTATGTGGGAACAAGGACACCGCACTGACTAGGTGGGAATAAGGACACTGGGCTGACTATGTGTAAACAAGGACACTGTATTGCTGAATATGTGTGAACAAGGTGATTGGATCGTTGAATATGTGGAAACAAGGACACCACATTGAATATGTGGGAACAAGGACACCGCATTGAATATGTGGGAATAAGGACATTGGACTGACTATGTGGGAACAAGGATACCGCATTGACTATGTGGGAATAAGGACACTGGATCCCACAGTTAATTCTTTTTACGGGGCACTGCATTGTTAAAATCTTTTCAACAAGAACACTGCATTGTTGAAAATGTTAACAAGGAACTGCATGCTTTTTTTTAACAAGAACAAAGACAATGCGTTGTTAAAAATTAGTCACTAAGACTCGATCTGAGCCACAAGCATCGAGACCCCATTTGGAGTTCGGTCTTGAGGACACGAATGGAGCAGAACAGATTCAGAGTGCTCAGCCAACTCCACCATGAGCGGAAAGCATGGAAACGCACCAAAACTACAAATAGCTGACATTTACTGATTTAGAACACATTTTCATTGAGTTTGATCAACAACATCAACAACATCAACAGCGTCGTCGACAACGGCAACAACAACAACGTGAAGGTCTTTTTAATTGCGCCATCGTCTCTTGCACTGAGAGAGGCAGTCTGGAGGACAAGAAACTTTCAGAAAAGCGGGACGACTGGCTGTTTTCATTTAGAGTCCCCCTCTTCCAGCCCCTCGGTCTCTTCTTTCTGACCCTCCCCGGGGGTGGGCCACACCTGGAGCATGATCCCAGGTGCCAGTCAGCCGTCTAAGGAGGCCAGTTGCACTGTGTGATGGTGTCTGTCATCTGCCTCGCAGAAGCGCAGGATGGGGATCTCAAGCGAAGGAAGCCCGATCACCTATACTCATAGACTTTTCTATGGACTGTTCTATCCCATGAACTATTTCCTGAGCGCTCTCTGGGGATCCTGCTCAACAGTGTTTCTCTTCAGCCGTATCCAGCACGATACCCACTCTGCTGTATAGCTCATTGCCCTCAGGAGCTTTGTGGTCAGTCTCTTGGAGATACCAAGCTATATGGAGATATTGAGAGTCGAACACCCGATATGTCACCCAGCTCCAGTTTCTGCTGCGATAACTGTAGGTTAAATCCGCGTGAAGCCAGTCACCTGTCAAGCGGATAGCACGTCGGTAGTTTCAGTCTTGGCAACACTCTGACCCTGTTCCCTAGTGGGACGTTCAGCTCCTGGAGAATCATTAACAGTACTATGTCCGGCTTGTATACTCAATATCTTCAACGAGTATGCAACCTATAAGGAGCTGACGGGGCTCTTCGCTTATCCATCTATGTATTGTATCCATCTACACGTGTGTGTGTGTGGGGGGGGGGGGGGGGGGGCGTGCGTGCGTGCGTGCGTGCGTGTGTGTGCATGTTTGTGTGTGCATCTTTTTTCATCAACTAAGAAATAGAAAGGATGAGGAAGGGGATGGGGGTTGGGTAGGGAGGGGGTGGGTGGGGCGTATGATAGTTGTTGTTCTGATTGTTTTATAAACACCGCAAAGGCAGATTATAACGTTTACAACAAAGTTGTAGGATGTAGAATAAACCAGTGTCCTTCAAAGGTTTGAACTGTCAACTTTTCCCCCTTTGCCATGGTCACACAGGAGAAAGCACAGCATCGCCAGTCCAGGTGTCTCATATCGTAAAGAGTCAACACGACTGACTTGGGACCTATTAAGACCGGGCGAGTAGGGTTGCCGTACATGCAAAGACATACGAAATATCCGTGTCTTCCCTTTAAGTTCTCTAAGACCTTACTTTTTGGAACTTTTCCTCTTGAGCGGATGCAGCAAGCCAGGCTGACGATGAAAGCAATGAGGAGGACGCCGATGACAGCACCCAGGCCCGCCACAACAGGGTTTACTGCACCTGGACTCAAGGTGTCGCTTTGGGAACGAAATAATAAAATAAAATAAAATAATGTCAAACTACTTTCGCTTTCTCTACTGTTGATGTCCTTGCTTTCGCGTCATTACATCTACAACTGAAACCACGATGACAACGATAATGAATGCCTCTAGAAGAATTGCTTTCTCCGGTCTACGAAGCTGTGACTGTAGACGCTATCTTTACCTCCCTTCCGTTGACACAGACTGTGCTATAGTTTACGTCATCTGTTTTATTCTGCCTCCATTTCAGCCAGTGTTGACCGCGTCACCCTACGAGATTCGTAAAAGGCGAATAACTAGGGAAATCGAAACTTGCGCCTACTCTGACCAGGTCTAGTAACTTTCGTGATCAATGGCTTTAAATAGCCTGCAAAGGCTGATGGGCAGTATAATTATTAGTCTCCTTTCCCTCATTCATTCGTTTATTTATATACATTATTTGAGCGTCTTGGATTTCGTGAACATTTATCCTTATGAGCCTCACGTGGGTTTAATTCTCACACTGAAGAGGACAGGTAGCTCTTGTTGCGCCAATGGACGGCTGCGTGCTTTTATGTGCATCTCTGTATGCGCATTTGTATTTGTATATGTTTGAGTCTGCACACGTGTGTGTGTGTGTGTGTGTGTGTGTGTGTGTGTGTGTGTGTGTGTGTAAGAGAGAGAGAGAGAGAGAGAGAGAGAGAGAGAGAGAGAGAGAGAGACAGAGAGACAGAGAGACAGAGAGACAGAGAAAGGAAGAGAGAGAGAGAGAGAGAGAGAGAGAGAAAGAGACAGAGAGAGACAGAGAAAGAGAGAGAGAGAGAAAGAAAGAGAGAAAGAGAGAGAGAGAGAGAGAGAGAGAGAGAGAGAGAGAATTTCCAAGCGCGTGTACTTTGATCAAGAAAAAATTGCACGTGGCGTCGAGCATTCGAAAGAGTGTGTGAAGGGATGGAGAGACTGAAGAATTCAGACTGAAGAGATCAGATGTGTACGAGTGCACAGTACATGCATGCCACATGTAATTTTAAACAAGGATCATTGGCTGGTAATTAGAAATCTCCAATGGGAGGGAGACTCACGTGCTGGCAGGAAAACACCGCTGACAAGTGATTTCGTTGGGACAGACTGACTTCTCTCGTTGACTCAGGGCGATGTTCAATCCAGTATCTTCCCTCCATTTGCCTACCTGTCAACAAAGCATCGCTGCAGTAATGGCGGTTATTATTTTACTTATGTGAGGCGAAAAAAGACAGAATTGCACACATTTGTGAACAACGATCGTCCTCCAGCCTGTTCTTATTTGACAAATAAATATTGGCTAATATTCACCAAGTCTTGCAAATTACTTAATGGCAAACATTCGGCAGAAATACGGCAACTATTGCGCCGAGTCTTGGCAAATATTTAGCTTCTTAATAGCCTGACGAATCCAAGCCAAGATCTTGCAAGCAAAGGACATTTGCAATATGGCATCGATCGGCATCATTCTCATACCGTAAGTGTGCAATGGCTGCAAATGTCAACGAAGCGACATATTTTTTTCCGCCATTGTGCTCTGAGGGATGTCACGAATATATCGCGCCAATAGCTATTGGCATTACCTGTCGAGCCATTGTCCCAAGTCTTGGCTAATATTTGCCAAGTCTTAGCCAAAAAAAATTAGGACCGGATAACTCGACCAAATATTCAGCGAATATACCCAAAGTCCCGGCAAACACCAGTTAAGAATCGGCTATACCCAGTTAAATGCATTTCGGTTTCGGAGAGAAACAAAGCCCGCTGATGCGGTGAGCTCGAAGAAAGACTAATGTTGCGACTTCCTATATTCCTGTCAATACGGGGGTTCTCCTAGCTTTTGTCAGAAAGTCGAAGTCCAAAAATCAGGTAGTCGAAATTAATGGGAACAAAATTAGTCATGCACTGGTCGATTCACATCAACACAATCAGTTGACGGCATTACCATTAATAACTGCACATCACACTCGGACTCGATCCCGCGAGGACAAAATTGCTGTGATCAGAGCTCTCACAAGTATCTTTCATGCTTTTATGTGCCTTCTGTCGCGCTCTCGCCTTTTATTCACGCTCTCAAGCAACTCTGCGTAAATACTTTTTGCAGGTTATCCAGAACTTTCGACAACTAACGAGAACAGACTAGACCGTCTGAAACCGCGCAAAGTGACGTCATGCGACACATCAGACGGAATCAGCCCTGACTACGTCACATAACTAGGCAACGGACTTGTGAAGAGGACTGACGTAAAAGCTGGAAAAGCTACCACGATGCTCCAGTGCAGTCTAGCACTTTCACAACACTAACAACACATAAGCTTCCAAAATGTAAATATTCGCCGCAATTTATTTTAAAACGTGACATTCTCAGCTTCCTCCTCCTCCTTCCACCCACCCCTTCTTCTCCTCGTTGTCTTCCTCCCCTCCCTTTTCTTCCCCTCTTCTTTTGTCCTCACTCTGGTGTATCTATTGGTCATTTTGATTGCTGTCATGTACCAGTAAAGGACTGATCAAACGACCCAGCGACCAGAGGATAGAGTGTAAATCGGGATTTGATACCCAGACATGGATGAAAGTCGCTATTAAAAAAATCAAATTTTTACCCCTTTATGTTTACTGTTACTTCTTCTGCTACTACCCCTACTGCTATGACCACCACTGCCTACCTCGTTGTAGATGAGATTGCCGTCCCTCCTGACCACCTGGACGACCCCGTAGCCCCCAGTGCCGTCCCCGTTGTCGTCAAAGACTTTCTCCGGCTGGCCTCGAACCTGCAGGTCCAGACGCACCTGCTGCACGTGCTGCACGAGACGTTCCGGGGTCAGCTCGGGGCAGGGACTGGCCATGCTGGTGCTGTGGCAGACTGTCCTCAGAGCGCTGTCCCAGCCCAGAGCCAGGGCGTAGACGGAGTAGACCAGGTAGGGCGCCCAGGCGTCCTGGATGTACTGGCCCGCGGGAATCCTGGACCTGTAGCAACGTGAGCAGAAAGGGTACATACACACACACACACACACACACACACACACACACACATACACACACACACACACATATATACACACACACATACACACACACACACGCACACACACACACACACACACACACACACACACACACACACACACACACACACTGTATTTTGTCGTCTGATAACCAGAACTACATGGTCTCATCTGATTCGTCAGGTGGAATTTGATTTGTTTGTTTACTTCGGTGCAATCTTATGTAGTTCAGAAGGCCTCTTTTTTCTTTTGCTTATGCTGGGTCTCGTTATGTTTTGTGGTTTGCAATTTCACGAGATTACTGGTGATATTGTCCTGCGTATCATACTGAAGTTTATTTTGATTGGCTCTGGTTTTATTCATACAGTATGGCTCTGTGAATCTCTCGAGTCTCTGTTCATTCGGCGATCTCACCGCTAGCCCACCTCGTCTCCCTATGCAATTCATAAGACGCGCATACATAGGAAAATATTGACTTGCTCTCAATCTAACCATCTCTAATGATAGTTCGTTATCAATGGCCTGACATAGCTTACAAAGGCTGAGAAGCCGTGAAACTCACTTCATCTTTCCATCAGTCTTTCGTCGACGCCGTTAAGAACATCTGATGCAGGTTTTCCAGAGGCAATCCTCTCGCCCCATATGCAATCATCTCGCACCATATGCAATCCTCACGCACCAAATGCAATCCTCTCGCCCCATATGCAATCCTCTCGCAGCATATGCAATCCTCTCGCCCCATATGCAATCCTCTCGCACCATATGCAATCCTCTCGCAGCATATGCAATCCTCTCGCAGCATATGCAATCCTCTCGCCCCATATGCAATCCTCTCGCACCATATGCAATCCTCTCGCACCATATGCAATCCTCTCGCACCATATGCAATCCTCTCGCCCCATATGCAATCCTCTCGCCCCATATGCAATCCTCTCGCCCCATATGCAATCCTCTCGCAGCATATGCAATCATCTCGCAGCATATGCAATCCTCTCGCCCCATATGCAATCCTCTCGCACCATATGCAATCATCTCGCACCATATGCAATCATCTCGCCCCATATGCAATCCTCTCGCCCCATATGCAATCCTCTCGCCCCATATGCAATCCTCTCGCCCCATATGCAATCCTCTCGCAGCATATGCAATCATCTCGCAGCATATGCAATCCTCTCGCCCCATATGCAATCCTTTCGCACCATATGCAATCCTCTCGCCCCATATGCAATCCTCTCGCCCCATATGCAATCCTCTCGCACCATATGCAATCCTCTCGCACCATATGCAATCCTCTCGCACCATATGCAATCCTCTCGCACCATATGCAATCCTCTCGCACCATATGCAATCCTCTCGCAGCATATGCAATCATCTCGCAGCATATGCAATCCTCTCGCCCCATATGCAATCCTCTCGCCCCATATGCAATCCTCTCGCAGCATATGCAATCCTCTCGCTGCATAGGCAATCCTCTCGTAGCATAGGCAATCCTCTCGCAGCATATGCAATCCTCTCGCACCATAGGCAATCCTCTTGCAGCATATGCAATCCTCTCGCAGCATAGGCAATCCTCTTGCAGCATAGGCAATCCTCTTGCAGCATAGGCAATCCTCTCGTAGCATAGGCAATCCTCTTGCAGCATATGCAATCCTCTCGCACCATAGGCAATCCTCTTGCAGCATAGGCAATCCTCTTGCAGCATATGCAATCCTCTCGCAGCATATGCAATCCTCTCGCACCATATGCAATCCTCTTGCAGCATATGCAATCCTCTTGCCCCATATGCAATCCTCTCGCAGCATATGCAATCCTCTCGCACCATATGCAATCCTCTTGCAGCATATGCAATCCTCTCGCAGCATAGGCAATCCTCTCGTAGCATAGGCAATGCTCTAGCAGCGTATGCTATCCTCTCGCAGCATATGCAATCCTCTCGCCCCATATGCAATCCTCTCGCCCCATATGCAATCATCTCGCAGCATATGCAATCCTCTCGCCCCATATGCAATCCTCTCGCCCCATATGCAATCCTCTCGCCCCATATGCAATCCTCATGCACCATATGCAATCCTCTCGCACCATAGGCAATCCTCTCGCAGCATATGCAATCCTCATGCACCATATGCAATCCTCTTGCAGCATATGCAATCCTCTCGCAGCATAGGCAATCCTCTCGTAGCATATGCAATGCTCTGGCAGCGTATGCTATCCTCTCGCAGCATAGGCGATCCTCTCGCAGCATAGGCAATCCTCTTGCAGCATATGCAATCCTCTCGCAGCATAGGCAATCCTCTCGTAGCATATGCAATACTCTAGCAGCGTATGCAGTCCTCTCGCAGCATATGCAATCCTCTCGCACCATATGCAATCCTCTCGCAGTATATGCAATCCTCACGCAGCATATGCAATCCTCACGCAGCATAAGGAATCTTCACGCAGCATATGCAATCCTCACGCAGCATATGCAATCCTCGCGCAGCATATGCAATCCTCTCGCAGCATATGCAATCCTCATGCAGCATTTACAATCCTCACGCTAACTAGAGGAGCGTTACGTTTCGAGAGGTATTTTTGAAAACGTTCAGAGATGAGTGATCATGACGTACGCTCGCTAAGCCCAAAGTATTTCGGCGCGTTTGCTAGGCCCCAAATTTCGAGATTCTCCCTCGATGGCTAGTCGAGGGCGAGCGAGACGCTCCTACAGCAAAAAAAAACAACAACAAAAAACGGTCAATCATTAACTGGCAAGGCAGAAGAATATGGCTGCGTCCTGGTGCCAGAGTCGGTGAAGTAGTTGCCGATAGATGAAATAAAACTGACGGTACAGATATCACATAAGTTTTTCACTTGATAGAACACGTCATGGTGTCATATTGAATGGCACGGGAACTTTTTCAACGAAAAAAAGAGCAACCCGAGATCAACTGTCGAAAATGTTATGCTCGATTCATTTCGATCAATTCAAGGGACATAATTCATAGAGCATACGTGTACGGTGTTGCGAGTTTGCAAGCGATAAAATTTTTTTTGGCAGTGTACAGAAATAACATGTACACTGTCATATTACCATGCATAAGGGAAGTAACCGCTACTGCATTGATACGAAGCCATGAGCAGGTTTGCGCATGCGTATAAATAAGGAGTTCCTCAACCGCCATCTGAGAATTACAGTTGACTGTTCAAAGCTCCATTAGTTTTCCCCTTGTCACGCTCTTCCACTCGAGCCACACCGACCACAGACCACAAAAACTGGTGTCAGAGATCCTTTGAACAAAAAGGGGAACCAGGATTCAGCTAAACGAACAATTGAAAGCTAAGTAACTTGATTGGAAATTTTCACTGCGTCACAATGTTCAAACCGCCGCAGTCATTCTCATTTCATGAGCCTTCTGCATGGCCAGCTTGGTTGGCGAGATTTGATCGTTTCAGGCTTGCATCAAAGCTTAGTAAAGAGAATGGCGAGATTCAAGTTGGTAGTTTGCTGTACTCTATGGGTCCGGATGCTGATAAGATTTTCGCACAGTTTGAGTTGTCTGACGANNNGGCTGAATCCTACCTGCAATGCCTATCACATGGTATATCAAACATAGACGAGGTGACAATTTGCAGATTGAGTGTCGACGAACTCACTGAATGGCTTACAAAAGGCATGATGGAATAGGCAAATGACATGAAGAGAACCTTCACTTACAGGAATATCTCCAAAAACATAAGGCCAAAGTGGTTTGATGAAGAATGTCAAGCTCATAAACGACAAGTAAGGAATCTCCTTGTGAAATACACACGCACACGTAAAGACAAAGATAGACAAACCTACACCGACAAAAGAAAATGCTATAAGAAACTTATTAAAACCAAAAGACGAGAATACAAGGAGTCCATTGTGAACTCGCTGGTTACGTCGCACAAAAACCCTAAAACATTCTGGAAAGCCGTGAAGTGCGCCGCTGGCAGAAAACCCCACAATCCCAACGTAGACATACGAGTTTGAAGCATAAAAATCAGATGAACCTTAAAAGGCAGGAATTATTTATTGATGGTCATGGATAGCCACACCATTGCCCTACATTTTCATACCATTGACCTAGTTCCTGGATGCTCGTGCAAACAAGTAAATTAACGCAAGGCAGTTTGGGGTCAATGCCCCAATTTCACACAAAGGTTTTCTGCGTCAAAAACACGTGCAAATCGAATAATTTTGACTGTACTCACTCCTGGCAAGTGTGTTCTAGCCACACAGTCGGTCAAAACTTCAGTTGAAATCATGCAGCGGCTAAGAGAAGACCAAAGATGGGTCGGAGTCGGAATGCTACAGACCGGAAGTACGCAGGTGAACGTGGCAAGACACCTTGGTGTTTCACAGTCTGTCATCAGCAGATTGTGGAACCGTTACCTTAATACCGGAGAAGTTGTCGACAGGCCTAGAAGTGGGCGACCAAGAATAACCACCCGTCGTCAAGACTTGATCATCACCAATCATGCTCAACGAAACAACACCCAAAGTGCTACCCGGTTGAGACAACACCTCCAACGGGTAGCAGGGGTTCAAGTCTCCGCCCAGACCATCCGAAACCGGTTGCACGACGCTCAGGTGAACGCCTTTAGACCGTGGATAGTGTTGCCTCTCACACCACGCCATCGCCAAGCAAGAAGCGCCTGGTGCCGCATCCACCTACGATGGACCAGGCGCCAATGGGGTGACGTGGTGTTTTCGGACGAATCGAGATTCGAACTGGACTTCAACGATGGCCGGGTGCGGGTTTGGAGGCATCGTGGAGACCGTTATCATCAGAACAACATGATTGCTCACCACCGCTTTGGGCGGGGCAGCGTTATGGTGTGGGATGGCATCACCAGCACTGGCAGAACGCCCCTTCATGTGTGCCAGGGCAATGTCAATGGTGTCTACTACCGGGACAACATCATTGATCCACTTGTTGTGACCTTTGCACGCCGCCACGGGCCGGGATTCATCTTGCAGGACGACTAGCCCCAGCAGGAATCACCTGCAAAGATGGTGAATCAATTCCCTGCCATGGCCAGCGATGTCCCCCGACCTGTCCCCTATTGAAAACCTGTAGGACTTTCTGGGGAGACGTGTCCGTGATGTCGTTCCAGCTCCCCAGAACCTTCAGCAGCTGGCCCTTGACCTTCAGCCGGAATGGGCTGCAATTCCTCAAGCACCCATCAGGCAGCATATCAACAGCATGAGGAGGCGCTACACAGCCTGTTTAACCGTTAACGGAGGCCCAACCCGTTATTAGAGAATTTGAGCACTGTTGTTATTTTTGAAATGTCACCATGCTTTGAGGGGAAGCGTGTAAAAAGTCACGTGACTAATTTTGTTGTTGATTTTTTCTTTGAAAATGTTGTTAACATGCTGTTGCATCCATAATGAAATAAAGCAAGTCTCTGATTATAAACGGAATTTGGTTATACTCTCATTTATATCAATATCCTCTACTTTTTTAACACTGTATTACTGATTTACACACTTCAAATCTTTGTATGACACATGTAAATCAGACCAAGGAATACAAGAGTCTGAATTGAATGACTCTGCCAGGGTTGTGCTTCACGAACCTATTAGACAAGAAGAAGTACGCTTCACAATTGGACGCCTCAAAAACTCGAAAACCGCCGGTCACGATGGAATTTTGAACGAACTGATCAAGATAGACAGTGAGATTCTAGTTCCTCGCCTGACTGTTGTTCAACAGAATCTTGTCCTCTTGCTCACTCCCAAGGGAATGGGCAAAGTCTGTGATAATTCCTCTGCATAAGAAAGGTGATCCCAACAAACCTGATAATTATAGAGGTATATCGTTGACACGCTCCCTCAGCAAAGTATTTACATACATCTTGCAGACTAGATAGGAGGTGTGGGCAGAAGAACACAACATACTATTAGCGGAACAAGCAGGCTGCTTTAGAAAACGGTGCAGCACTGCCGACAACATCTTTGTCGTTAACTCCCTAGTTCAAAAATACTTGAACAGAAAACGTAAACTGTATGTGACGTTTGTAGACTTCACCAAAGCTTTCGATCTGGTGAACAGAGATGCTATGTGGAGGATACTAAGTGACTACGGTTTTTGGATACAACCCTAATGAACATACTAAAGTCTATGTCGCATGATTGCGACAAGTATTTGATTAAGTGGGTTAATTGCTAAAAATAGTTCGGTTGCCGGGGACCTTTAAGGGGATGGGTCTCGTAGAAGAGGGGGTGGGCTCTTGTCTTCGTTTGAAAGAGAGCAATTCGATTGGGTGATGACACGAGGAAAGCGTGAATTACCCAGAGGGCTTTGCGTGACGGCGTCACGCCACACTTCGCGCCACTAGTTTAGCGTGGGTTCGCGCTCATTCCTTCCTCGCGCTGAGAGCCGAGCACACGTGGGACAGGGAAGCTCGTCGGGTTGCTGAGAGCACGGCCATGAGGTCTCTAGTCCGTTGGGGTGGCCGCGAGGCCTAAACTCTGTTGGTTCCGGGGGGTGAACCGTTGGACAGCCCAGGGGGCTGGGAAGGTCTTCACAGCCTGGACGTGAGGTGGGTGTTTGTGTGTGAACGGGCGAATTCGTGCGAGTGAGAAAGAGAGGGGTGCTCGCGCGTCTGTCTGCATTATATTTAGGCCTGATACATGTAGCCGTAAAAGGGTCAGTAAATTCCTTAATTGTAAAATCTTGTAAGAGAAAAGTTAAGCTCTGGCGTCTCGGTGACGGAGCGAGAGGAATTGTGATTTTTCCTGTACTACATGAGATCTTGTTGGACTATTTAAAGTCTCATGTGAGAACGTTTATCCAAGTTCTCTGAGGGTGCATTCTGGATTGTGAACGAGGGTGGGTCGGTATTGTTTACGGAAACCTGCGGAAACCTACGCAAACCTGCGGAAACTAACAAAACCTAAATACGGAAACCTACGAATTATCGTATCCTGTTAACAGTTATGAGTATGTATTTTGATTCAACTTTTAAATGCTGATATTTTGACCTGTAGTTTGCTTATAACCCTTCGTCCGTCAATCGCGGAATGCCGAAACAGATGGGCAAGAAAATAGGTCAGCTGAAAAGAAAAAGATGTGAGAGGACAGAGACGCCAAAGACAAAGAAGTGCCACAGGAGTGTTCAGGACGATGAGGAAGAAAAAGAAGGTGGTGACTGAAGAAGAAGAAGAAGAAGAAGAAGAAGAAGAAGAAGAAGAAGAAGAAGAAGAAGGAGGAGGAGGAGGAGAGGAGAAGGAGAAGAAGAGGAGAAGAAGAAGAGGAAGAAGAAGAAGAGGAGGAGGAGAGAAGAAGAAGAGGAGAGAAGAAGAGGAGAGGAGAAGAAGAAGAGGAGAGAAGAAGAAGAAGAAGAAAGAAAAAAATGAATATGATGATAATATCTAATGATAATGACGAGTGATGGTGGTGTACTTTCTGCACGATTTTCTTGAATGCTTTATGTGTTATTATCAATTATGTGACAATAAATAATTGTTTTCAGATTTTTTTTCTGCTTTTTTCTGCATGTCTACGTGAAAACTAAAACTTCAACCAGAATGAATACAAAACATACAAACATCCACACATAAATTAATATGTTTCACTATATTACTATAATCCAATAACAAAATCTCTGGTTGCCGTAGGTTTCCGCAGGTTTCCGGAGGTTTCCGTAAACAATACGTATTGTATACGGAAACCTACGCAAACCTGCGGAAACTAACAAAACCTAAATACGGAAACCTACGAATTCTCGTATCCTGTTAACAGTTATGACTAGGCCTATGTATTTTGATTGAACTTTTAAGCTTATAACTCTTCGTCCGTCGATCGCGGCATAAGGCGCGACAGACATGTGGTAGGGAGTCCGGAGTGATCTCCCCAAGGCCGCAAGGTCGCTGCCGGGATATATGAATGATTGTTAGCAAGCACGGGGGGCTTTTAGGAATACAAAACATACAAACATCCACACATATAAATTAATATTTTTCACTATATTACTATAATCCAATAACAAAATCTCTGGTTGCCGTAGGTTTCCGCAGATTTCTGCAGGTTTCCGTAAACAATACCTACCGAACGAGGGTGGGGTGAAGGGGTGAAATTGTAAGCAAACTTGTCGGCGGAAAGACAGGTGGTGATTGGTTGTCTCTTTTTGCTTGCAGGCTTTTATTGAAACGACTATCAACGTACTTATGTACCTGCTTATAGCGCTGCTGCTATACTTCTTTGACCTTCTGCTAGGGGAGTACCTTTACTCCTCTCTTGGCGTACGTTGTTCTCGTCTGTCTCCGCGGAGGGAGACTAGACCCCATCAACGCCTAGGATCGGAGGACGGTGGAAGCGACGTGTGGAGACGCGGGGATGGGGAGACAGACCCGCTAGCTGTCTACTACCTCTACGGGAGCGGCAACGCGCAGCACGGGCTGCGCCGCTATCGCTGTGGGAAGGAGCGAGGAGTGGATGCGGCTGTCCACGTGGTCCACGTCTAAGAGCGACGGGGACGGGGCGACGCTGTCGTCGGGCGTATGGTGGTCAACGTGTGGACCCTACGCTGTTCTGTGCCTGCAGTGGGTTTTGCAGGGGCATTGGATTACGTGCTTTTCTAGGAGTACGGTCAGGAGACGGACTTCCTGGGGTTCGAGGTGTGAGAAGACTGAGGTTTCATCGAGTCGGGTAAGGTGAACGAGTCTTTCTCGTCTGTTGGTCAGATGTTTGGTGGTTGGTCGCTATCGCAGCAATAGCGGACGGAATCTTAACGAGACATCGTTTGACGGTCATTTATTTTCATGTCTCGGGGCCTTTTAGAGGCGGATGTCAGAGTTGTTTGATCCCTGCCGGGAGAGCGGTGTCGTTGATTGACGTGTGGCGTCAGTGGTGACGTGAGGCGGTGAGGTTTCCTTTGATTCTCGTAGGAGAACGGACGTTGTCGGGACCTGTTTCATCTGCTCGAGAGAAAGCCTGCTTTGTTTGAAGGCAGCCGCCTCTTCTCCCTGCTGGAGCTTGGGTCTATTAAGTAAATTAGTGGGTGTGGGGGTGTTTTGACTGAGTGGATTTTTCTCGTCATTCTTACAGAAGGGTGACGAGTTTGTTTGATTGCCATCCTTTGTGCATTCTTGTTGTGTTTTTTTTTTTTGCTGCTTTCACAGAGGGTTGGGTTTTGCTTTGTGGTTTGTGTATGATTAAAACTTGTTGTTGATCTTTTTCCTGCCCCAGTGTCTTTATTTGATTGTTGTTTACCTGTTTATTTATTCCGTGTTTCCAGTGAATGTGGTAATAAAGTTGTGCTTGAAAACCTAGGTTAGTTTTAGTATCTTAAAATTTGCTTTAACTTTAAATAGTAGCACATTAGAGATATTATATTAACAAAAACAGCAATAAACCGCGACAGTCTATATACCGCCATGTTGATTGTTGTGAATGATGAAGTGGTCAGTCTACAGAGTGTTTTACGTCATCCTGCGGCGTGAAGCAGGGCTGCGTTTCGAGTTCATTACTATTTTCATGCGTAATCAACTCGGTGGCCGCGTACGTCAAAGCAAAAGGCAAACATGGTGTACAACTGAAACCAAACGATAAACAGCTATATGCATTATTCTTTGCTGACGATATAGCGTTGCTCTCCGACACAGTAGTTGGCCTTCAGAATCAGTTGACATTCCTCAAAGAAGCAGCTGACAGGGTTGGTTTAAGAATCAACAAAAAAAAACTAAGATAGTAGTATTTAGACGAGGCGGTCGCCTAGCGAGACATGAGAAATGGACCATAGGTTATGACAATATCGAAACAATCACAAGCTACAAATACCTTGGGCTAATCTTGTCTATAACACTAAGCCCAAATGTATCCCTCAGAGACCTAGCATATAGAGCTAAAGCTGGTGTGATTCAAATCATAAGGACACTAACAAGGATAGGATGCTTTTCTCCGGGTGTCTGTTTCAAAATGTTTGACACAGATTCAACCAATGCTTTCATATGGTGCAGAGCTTTGGGGAACAGAGGCTTGTGATCCTATTGAAAAGGTGCATATATTTGCAATGAAGAAATTTATGAGTGTCCATTCGGACGCCTAACTGCATGGTATATGGTGAGACAGGGAGGTTTCTTATTTGCATAAACGCTAAAACAAAATGTATCAAATACTAGCTTCGGTTGACGAGCTTACCTGAAAGCCGGTATCCTAAGAAGGCTTACAAGCTCATGCTAACGGAAAATGAATTGAAATACAACAACTGGGCCTCAAAAATCAGGAATCTCCTTTTTGATTATGGATTTCATGACGTGTGCTTATCGCAGGGAGTAAGTAATGTTAGAGCATTCATAAAAACGTTCAAGGAAAGAGCGTTTGACTGTTATCACGCACAATGGAGAGACAAGATACATCGCAGTGAAAGATATGAACTCTATAGAATGTTCAAAATTGAGCTACAGCTATCGAAATACTTACATATACTTGACAAAAGAGTATTCAGAAATGCATACATAAGGTTTAGACTAGGAGTAAGCGACATCCAAAGTAACAGAAAGATATCATTCGAGGGACAAAAACAATCATCTAAAATGCCTGTTATGCAATGACGTGCCAGAAGATGAAATACATGTTCTACTTATTTGCCCCAGTTATGAAGCTCTCAGAGCTAAATACCTCATCGTTGACCGACAAAAAGGATTGATGGAAAATTTCAAATTAATGTTAGAAAGTGAAGATAAAAATGTTATTCGTGGGCTAGCCACATACATTTTTTAGAGACAGAGAGAGAGAGAGAGAGAGAGAGAGAATGGAACTTTGAATATCCTTTTGCTATATAAAGTGCTGAATGTGATATTATCTAATGTCGTTTATTGCACTGAATCACAATATGATGAAATGTAGTGTAACCAGTGTGAGCAAAGTGCATTATAGTAACAACTATTTCCCCATTGTACGGGCCGATGGCCTACCAATACAGTATTTCGTTCTTTCGTTCGCTCACTGTGTTCAGGAGCAGTGTGTACTCTGTGTGTGTGTGTGTGTGTGTGTGTGTGCGTGAGTGCGCACAAGCGCGCGCGTGGTGTTTATTACGACTACTACTACTTCTTCAGCTACTACTAGTACTACTACTACTACTACTACTACGACTACGACTACTACTACTGTTGCTTCTTATTCTGCTGCTGCTGCTTCTGCTACTGCTGCATCACTACCACCGTCACTACTACCACTATTACTACCGCTTCTGCTACTACTACTACCACCACCACCACCACCACTACTATCACTACCTCTTCTACCACCACCACTAATACCATAACAACAACAGCAACAACAACAACAACACAACAACTACTACTGCTGCTGTTGCTGCTACACTACTACTGCCAGAACTACAACTTCTACTAGTGCTGCTGCTGCCATTGCTACTACTGTTACTAAGTGTTGGAGGCTCTAAGGTCGAGTGGTCAGCGCGCTTGATCCGTAGTCGTTTGCAGCTAGTGGGTGCGGCGTTCGAAGCTACACGGACTGGAGTTGTATCCTTGAGCAAGGTGTTTCACTTACATTGCTTCTTCTCTCCCAGGAGTAAAAGCAGGGACGTGTGGGGGCAGTGACGGCACACTGCAGAGCGATTAACCCTAGTGTGCTGACACAAGACAGCATGCCGCTGGAACACTGCCCAGGCAGTGGATTTGATACTAGTACCTGACAACTCAGCATATCTGTCAGTCATAGGGTTTCTTGTCAGGTGCCACTGAAACATTGATCAAGCGGTCCATTGATGAGAAGACAGTGACAAGCGGTTTGATACCCAGACACGGGTGATAAGTCGCTATTTAAAACCACTCCTTTACCTTCACGTTACGGTCACTTCTTCTGCTACTACCACTATTGCTACCACCACCGCTACTACCATTCTACTACCACTACTGCTATGAACACCACTGCCTACCCCGTTGTAGATGAGATTGCCGTCCCTCCTGACCACCTGGACGACCCCGTAGCCCCCAGTGCCGTCCCCGTTGTCGTCAAAGACTTTCTCCGGCTGGCCTCGAACCTGCAGGTCCAGACGCACCTGCTGCACGTGCTGCACGAGGCGTTCCGGGGTCAGCTCGGGGCAGGGCCTGGCCATGCTGCTGCTGTGGCAGACTGTCCTCAGAGCGCTGTCCCAGCCCAGAGCCAGGGCGTAGACGGAGTAGACCAGGTAGGGCGCCCAGGCGTCCTGGATGTACTGGCCCGCGGAAATCCTGGACCTATAGCAATGTGAGCAGAGAGAGAGAGAGAGAGTTAGTTGTGTTCGATCTTTCTCTCAGTTGATGAGAAGATTGCTTGGTCTTGAGGTCAGTCGGTCGCTGGATTAGTGGAACTGTTGGTCGGTTCGTCGATCAGTGTATGTCTCAGGTGGCAAAGGGGCGGTCAGGTCAGAGGAGGCCAGACCATCGCTGCTGAAGTCAAGGTCGGGTGACATAAATGAGAATAAATGAAAAGTCACAATCGACCAAATCAGAGACCTAATTGTAAATTACGAGTGCATTCGTTTGTCAGGTTGGATGAGGTAAAGAAAATGAGGAATAGGCAAGGTGCGATCGGGTAGTTAGATAGTACTGACGAAAACACTCATAAATTGATGACGACAACAATGACAGTAATGATGAAGACGGCAAGGATAGCAACAACATTAACGTTGAGAATAATCATCATAATGAGGATGACGTGATAATGTCAAAAACAACGCCGACGATGAACATGATGTAGATATCAATGGCGTCGTCGACGACGACATCAACAAACGCTTCACACCAGGGGTCGCCACAGGCCGTGCCCGAGCCTCTGTTGAAGGAGCCTGGCAGGTAGCAGCCCAGCCGTTCCTCCACGTACTTCCGCAGCCAGGGGTCAGGGGTGGAGCTCAGATTCTGAGACTGGATGTGAGTTTCCAGTTCCTGCAGGAGCGGAGCCTCCTGCACCAGAGTTACCGCCCCTACTGTGCCCTCCACAGACAGAAGGTCGGCACGGCGTCCCCAAGTCTCGGAGCCGATCCACGAGAACTGGGTCAGGACGTTAGCATTTCGTAACCTTGGTGACAGAAAGTATACAGTGATTAACGTCATGTAACATAGGTGACAGAACATACACAATAATCTTGGTCATGCAACCGTGGTCATTTAGTGTTAACAGTAAATGATTTTTTAAAAATCTGTGGCAAAAGTTTGTAAAATGCATACCGCGATATCAGTGACAAATGAACATGAAGACTGCAAGATGAAACTCTCCTTGCGGAGTCGTTGACTACAAGGTACACATGACCCAGACTTGGGCAAAAGGCTTTTAATTCGTAAATGCGCAACTTACACAGACCTATTTGTACATGTATGTTGCTTGAGAAGGGGTGGGGGGTGGGTGGGGGAAAAGGGGCGGGGGGAGTGGGGAGGAAGGGGAGAGGAAGAGGAAAAGGAGGGAGGGGAGCGAGAGAGGGCAGGAAAGAGACAGAGAGAAGGGAGTTAGAAAAGCTGTTCAATATTTTTGGATATCCCACCCCAATCACTCACAGCACCGTTGAAGCCCTGGTCTACATTTTCCCACAGTATGACTGACTGCTGACCCAATGTGAGCAAACTATGGGCTAATAACAGTGATAAAAAGAGGGATCCGCACGATGCATTTCCCATGCAAATGATTTTCTTTACGCAAGTCTAGATAATCAAAGTCGTCTACTGAACGACAGGTCTTTCATTACGCGTAGGCGAAAATAAAATCTGTTTGACAAGATTATCTGCACCAAAGAAGTGTCTATAGAACCCCGGATCAGGATTTAAGTAGAACTCAATAAATAATTAAGTAGACTTCAAGTCCTTGCGTGTTAAGTGAGAATGAAGAAACTATTTCTGCGAGCGTTGCTTGTGTGGCGGTAGAGGCACAACTCAACGGAAAACTCCCCGGCGCATCAAGTGCCTTCTAAACTCCGCAACAGATGCACACGACCTGGATAGGGTTCTAGTAGCATTATCCACAGCGTTGCTTTCTCTTCCTATGTAAGCTGGTAAGTTAGAAGGGGATGCAAAGGTGTCCTTGGCAAGCCCTATGTGGTGTAAAGTAAAACAAACGATCCATGTTCTGCTCACCTTTGCAACACCTCGATGACCATGTGCGTGCGCACGAAGAGCACGACCAGCTTGGCAGCAGGGTGCACCAACAGCTCGTCCTTGATCCTGTTGTAGCTCTCCACGGTGCCGTCCACTGCAATCTCATTGGCCACGCACACACCACGTGACCTGGCCTTCTGCACTATGGCGTCTCTGCCTCCCTGCCCGTAGGGCTCCGTGCTGCAGAAGCGCATGAATGCCTGAGCAAATTGACCAATGGAACGGCTCGTGCGTTACGTGAAACGTTCCAGGAATCCGACATGCACGTCATTTTCAAAATGTCTCCGTACTGTCAGCGTCTAAGCGGTAGAAAACTTCACAGGGAATAGGTTGCCGAAGCTCTCATGCATCTCAAGGACATTAGCGTCCTTCATAACAGAGTCGTTTGCACACCGGTCTGGTATTGTACATGCATCTTTGAGCGCTGCTACATTACAAAATATGACCGACAGAAATATACTAGACTGCAACACGTAGTTGCCGTATCTCCGTCCTTTGACTGCCATTTACAGCTCTAATGAAGATCTGACGTATTCGGAGCCTTGTGAATCAGCTGGATGAAGGTGGGAATTATCTGGATGATATAATTAACTGCAGTCTGGCTTCAGGTAATCTGAGTATACTTGCAACTTATCTGAATGTGGAAGAGCCTTGCTGTTGATATCTGAATGTAGAAGAAATCTATCTAGAGATGAACTTGGTGTAGCTATAACCTGTAGTAGTTCCGACCTGCCCCTAAATGACCTGGATTTTGTTGCAGCCCACGTGTAAATGGATGTAGCCCCAGCCTGCCTCTCGATGATTTTGGTTGAGTTAGAATTTCCCTTGGTGATCCGGATGTAGCTTAAGCCTACCACAGACGATCTGGAAGTATTTGCATCCTGCCATAGACGATTTAGATGTAGTTGGAGCCTACATGTAAATGATCCAGAGCTTACGTTAGATGATCTGGATGTATCTGCAGCATACATGTAAATGATCTGGATGCTGTTGGAGACGACATGTAAATGATCTGGGTGTTGTTGGAGACGACATGTAAATTGTCTGGATGTAGCTGGAGCCCACCACAGACGATCTGGATGTAGTTGGAGCCTACCTGTAAATGATCTGGATATAGTTGGAGCCTACCTGTAAATGATCTGGATGTAGTTGGAGCCCAGTTTGGTGACCACACTGAGTATGGCCTCGGCTTGCTGGTTGTCGGGGGTTACCAGACGCATGAAATACCTGCAACAAGACAGGCTGCATTCTCCAAGGATTCCGAAAACCAATTCATGAAGCAAAAAACTCAACACTATCATTCTCAAAGAGGCTTGTTAAGGTACGTTCTTTAGAACTACTTGTAGAAGCCAGCCATTGCCTCAAATAACAATAGTCCTTAGAGAATCAGCCATGCCTTATGTGATGAGAATGAATTGACACCAAAACATTGATTATTTTCCTGTTTTCTTGTCGCTGTGGACTGACTCCGTCATACAGATTGACGACGTCATTTTTAATGAAAACAAGAAGGGCAAAGCCCATACGACTCACATGCTTGACCTTGACCTTTACATGACCTGACCTTCAGGTGACCTTCAAGGTCAAGGTCAAACAACAAAACCTACCAATGACATCATGCACTAAGAACTGCTTTACACATTTTTCCTACAAATTACATGTGACCTTGACCCAAGGTCAAGGTCATCCAAGGTCATGCAACACAAAGCTGTTAATTCAAGACATAGGAAGCACAATGGTGCTTATTGGCACTTTCTACCATGAGATATGGTCACTTTTAGTGGTTCACTACCCCATTTTGGTCACATTTCATAAGGGTCAAAGTGACCTTGACCTTGATGATATGTGACCAAATGTGTCTCATGATGAAAGTATAACATGTGTACTACAATGTTATATAATATGTCTTCTACTCTTCTTTTCTACTACAATGTTATGAAGTTTGGAAGAGTTATCACCAACACAAGCCCCTGACAACACCCGCCCTGCAATTCGTAGAAGATCAGCTGTTCACCACCGTGGCAAGAATGCTGATGTAAACAAGACCGAAAGAAGTAGAACGCCGCCGACACGTCAGCAACCTTCACGGGCTGCACGCAAAACTTGAACTTTTCAATTAACTGTGTTAACTCTCCCGTGCGTGTTCCGTGGGCCGAAGCTGGCTGCCAGTTTTGATGAGTCACTTGTACATTAATTGTTTTCGTTCGCGTTCTTCCAATGTAACGGGCTGGTAGCCTAAACATTAAACTTGTTCAGTTCAGTTCAGTTCAGTACTACAATGTTATGAAGTTTGGAAGAGTTATCTTCCATAGTTCAGGGTCAAGATCACTTCAAAATATGTATACAATCCAACTTTAAAGAGCTCCTGTGACCTTGACCTTGAAGCAAGGTCAATCAAACTGGTATCAAAAGATAGGGATTACTTTGCCCTATACACCTTATATAGGTGAGTTATCCAATCTCAAAAACTTCAGAGACAATTGAGAAAATGTGAAAAAGGCTGTTTTTTAGACAACATTTATGGCCCCTGCGACCTTGACCTTGAAGCAAGGTCAAGTCACTGTGTATGTTTTTTGAGGCCTTGTCATCATAAACCATCATGTCAAATTGGGTGTTGATAGACTTAATAGTCTCCGAGAAAAATCCAACGTTAAAGTTTTTCACGGACGCCCGGACGCCCGGACGCCCGGACGCCCGGACGGACGACACGGGTGAGTACATAGACTCACTTTTGCTTCGCATGTGAGTCAAAAAACAACGCCATCAGTAGAGACTTGATACTTCCTCGGGGGTATTCTTGCGGGGAGAGAGAGAGAGAGAGAGAGAGAGAGAGAGAGAGAGAGAGAGAGAGAGAGAGAGAGAGAGAGAGAGAGAGAGAGAGAGAGAGAGAGAGGAATTTGGTCCTCGAGGGAGCGGACGATCCGCTTGCCATCCGAGAGCTGCATCTCCTGTTTTCCTGACGGGCTGACATACTACTCGATTGCACTACCATGACAGTCCTCGTGTTTGAAGCCTGCGCCCTCGTCTGCCATGATGTTGGAGATGTGCTCTCCACGGTGCTCTGTGCCTCCACATGTTTGGGTTCCGCTGCATTCTTCGCTTCTTTGTGTTGGAAGCGTGCCCAGACATATTCGACGCATGTCTGAACTGCTGAACAACAACCGCCCACCTCAACGGTCCAGATCCCTTTTCAACAAGGCCCACCCCTCTCAACATCTTCAGATCGACCGTTGGACAACGGACGTCAACGGTCAGAGAAAGATAGATGAAATATTTTCGTTTTAGGCTGGCTGGTTAAAAATATAAGCAATTATTTAGACCATTTGTATCACAGGTATGAATTAGTAAAAATCAGTTGAATTAAGAAACGTTTTTCCCATTTGTCTCTGTTGTTTCAGTTCATACATACTAGTAACAGTGGAGATGAACTTTGTTACAGTACCATGTTATCATAATCGCCTAGACAACCAAAAGAGCCAAAATTGATAAGAGGACTGGTATTGTAACAGGCTGAGATTACTTGCACCTTGCACTAGCTTTCTGAAACAAGTTCTAATCGACTGGGAAATCTTTTCGTATCCCCACCGCGAAAAATGCGCTTTGCCTGGCCTGATTGACGTTTCTGTTACATGCTGTTGGTGCTGATTTTGGCAGGTAGCGTGGAAAGTTTCCAAGCAACTTTCTTGCCTCGAAGGTTGTGAGACTCACTTGTAGACAGTTCTGTCGCTAAGGGAGACGCCGGTGGAGGCGTAGCTGATCTGGACGAAGCCCAGTCTGGTCAGCACTGTTGCCATGGGCAACGACAAGGCTGTGCCCAGAGCCCCCACGTAGCCCACGATCTGAAGAGCAGTGTGCAGCAGTCAGGCAGGGCGACTGAGAGGTAGCGATGTACAAAAACACTAAGAAAAAGGTATGGTGGAGTGACGTGGGTGAAGAAGGACGGAAAGGGGGAAGGTGGAAAGAAGACAAATTGGGACGGGTCCACCTTGTGCGTGTGTGTATGTATGCGTGTGTGTGTGTAAGTGTGTGTGTAAGTGTGTGTGTGTGTTTCTGTATGCGTGTGTGTATGTGTGTGTGTATGTGTGTGTGCGTGTGTGTGTATGTGTGTGTGTGTGTGTAAGTGTGTGTGTGTGTGTGTGTGAGAGAGAGAGAGAGAGAGAGAAAGAGAGACAGAGAGATATACAGAGGAAGAATGAAAGAAACCGAGAGAGACACACACACACACACATTCACACACACACACACACATTCACACACACACACACACACACACACACACACACACACACACACACGTACGCACGCGTAAACACGCACTAAGATAGGTACAGAGACAGACACACATACACATGCACACACAGACACACAGAGAGTGTATGACACACATGCAGAAACACACACATACACACACACACACACACACACACACACACACACACACACACACACGTATAATAGGAGACACAGAAAGACACAAAGAGAGACACATAAAAAGATACACAAACAGGCCAACAGACGTTGAGACAGAGAGAGACCAAAAGACTGAAGGAGGGGTACGGGAAATTTAGAGATAGATTATGAGGAAGAAGCAGGAAGACATACTGGAGTTGGACAAGTGGGAAAAGGATGAGATGAGGATGAATGAAGGGGATGAAGAGGAGGGACTGCAGCTGAAGCGGAGGAAGGTGGAGTGGACCCACTTAACTCTAAAAATAGAGCTCAGTGAGTGGACCAGAGGAGGAGAGAATGTGAGGGAGCAAAGAGACATTCAACAAGTCAAAGAGTGACGAGGTGTGATGGAAAATGAAACAGAGAGAGGGAGATACAGACTGAGGGACAATGAGGGGGCAAGGGAATGATGAAAAGATGAAGACGACAAAAATGGATGTAGGATGGAGGCTCAGGGGTGGAAGATGGGGTCAAAGATGTGCCAAGTAGGAACAAGACTGGGGGGAGAAAAAAAAGCGTTTAAAACATTGCATTCGCTATCCTCTTTCTTCCCGCACACGCCAGTATAAGCTCAGAGTCTAAAGCCACTATCGTGGATATCATTGATGCACTGTTGTAAACTGTGCAAATTTAAATGCTTCATGGAAGGCCTCGAGTGTTCGAGAAAGAAAGTAACCATGATAAAAATGGCAAAGTGTTGACACCATAATTATTCGCGACGATCCCCTGTTGTTTACAACACCGAATCGAGAAACAAAATCTTTTTACTCGAAAAGTGTTCACCCTTCCATCATCATCATCATCATCATCATCATCATCATCATCATCATCATCATCATCATCATCATCATCATCATCATCATCATCTACATTTCTTCCTCTCCCCTTCTCCCCCACTTTTATCCCACCCTCTGTCCCCACCCCCACTCCTTCCCCAGAACCCCCCTGCAACCCCAACTTAGTCCCCAACCCCTTTCACCATCCCCAGGTCATGGAAAATTGGGGGGGGGGGGCGGTCTACACACCTTTCCAGACAGCTCACTGCTCATTCTCCCTCGTCCCAGAGGCAGGGTACCATCATGCAATGCGATCAGCTTCCGTTCCAGCACCAGAGGAGAGTTGCAGGAGTCGATGACGAGAAGTCCCAGAGTTCCACTCAGACGATTCTGAGGGAAAATGGCATTTGAAACGAATCACGACGATGCCGAAAGGCTAAAATATGTGTAATTGATGAACGTTCGGATGAAAAATTGAATTGGCAAGGCAGATATCAATCCATCAAACCGGATGAGAGAGACAGAGAGAGACACAGAGACAGAGAGAGAGAGAGAGAGAGAGAGAGAGAGAGAGAGAGAGAGAGAGAGAGAGGAGAGAACTGAACTGAACTGAACTGAACTGGACTTTATTCGAAGGCCGACCGCCCGTTGAACAATACAAAATAACATTCAAACTTCTCTACCATTTCAAGATTTCAATCCATTCGGTTTAGATACATTCTATTTAAATACATATTAGCAATTTCCTCGTTCTCTCATTTCAAAATTCTTCTTTAAAAAAAAAACATAACAAAAAAAGCATGTACATATGTACATCGACAC
>JAWQFJ010002379.1:2500-13364 GCA_034096865.1 Theodoxus fluviatilis
AGAGGACATGACAAATTTCTCCTGCCTCAGCCTCGCATCGATTTGTTCAAATCGAGCCTATCTTACTCTGGGGCTGCTCTGTGGAATACACTGCCTGATGACAAAATGTATCAAGTATTTGCCTATGTTCAAAGACAAAATTCGCACTATTCTCAGGCATCATCGTATGACATAGTTTCCACGCTTTCATTAGACGCCTAGACCGTGGAACGGCTAAGTGTGTATCCTATATTGTCCATTTTTCACATATGCTTACTTCTGGCCACCCCTGGCTGAACTATTGGAGGGGTTCCGGCTGAGTGGGGGAGTAGGGGAGGGAGTGTACATCAAAAGGCTTTGGCCTACATGTATGTTATTTGTTTTTAACATTTGGGTGTTTAGAAAATTGTTTTTAAGTATATGTCATTGTAGTTACGTCAAATTCCATATTTAGATTTTGCTTCTCTAGTACACTATCTACCCATTTTAGTATGCTTTAGAAATTGTACATGTATAATTCTTGCGATAATTAGACTGTCTCTCTCTCTCTTTGTGGCACCCAGAGACTCATCCCCTCAATGTTCCTCTGATAGAGTGTCACCGAGATCACCATCCCCTCAGTGTTCCACAATAAAAACAAAAACTGACGGTACTTCTGGGGAAAGTAAAATTGAAATTTCTGACGTACCTGACGCAAATTTGAATGAGTCATCTCCTTCAAAATCGACAATCGGTAAGATACAATGTCATGGATGCCATGAACTGCTGCAACATCACTTATGTTACAACTGTGTGCTCGGACTGTTGAGTGACCATAAAGCACAGATTGTCAATAAGGAGAATATAAATCATCAGACCATCCAGAGTGATATAGAAATGCTCAAGGCTGAAAATGAAAAACTTTCCCGGTTGGTTGACACCTTAACATCAAAACTAGAAAAAATGGAAAAGAGGCAACGAGAAAAAACGAAGGAAGAATATAAAAGCAATGGGGAATTGGCTGTTTCAGTTGACAACCACTCTGGGAATACATTTGCAGTTTCTTCTCTGGATCATACCACTACAAATCATCAAACAATCAAATTACATGTGCCTGCATCGTCAAGTGCTCAATTGAAACAGTCCTGCAGCAGAAATGATCTCTCCCAGAACTGTTCAATTTCCACACTACCATCGTCACATTTTGAAAGGAAAGGCAAGCGTGTTGTTGCCGAGGCTGAAAAGAAGAAACAATCACCCAAAAAGTTCAACATACCACTACCTCAGCCTGGAGAAGTGAAACATATTATAGGGAATTCGGACCTCAAACACATCATCCGCATCAACCGCAGACGTCTTGATCGCTCAGGAAAAACGCATGTGCGTACTCTGTTTGGTGGTGATGTAGCTGATGTGGTGATGTGTTCACCACGAAATGATATGAGCAAAGTAATTGTTCATGCAGGGACAACTGACTCCAACATCTCATCTATGTGTGATTTTGACAAGCTTGTTCCTGAACTCAGGAGAGCGTTTCCTAGGGCTGAAGTGGCGATTACTGCCATTATTCCCAGAAAACAACGCGTCGTGAAACCCACCGGTGTGCTCAACAAACATCTTCGAGCTCTCTGTAAAAGAAACAGAATAAGCTTTCTTTCTGAGGAAAAGCTTCAGTCCGCAAATGGTTACATCAACATCCATCTACTTTCAAATGATGCTTGCCTCAACGAGAAAGGCACAGGAGTTTTGCTTCTGCAAATGAAGACATTTATTTCTGTTCTCAAATCTCTCGTTGTCCAGGTGTAGCGGGTCTGCTCTACGAGAAATTTATCCTGTGCAGCAGCGGAATGAATTTCAAAACAAATATGATGTTGAATTCCCCCCTCTACATAGAAAAAAAAATGTGTTGCAGACCACTGCCGACACCAGATTGCAGCCTTCTCAAAATACAGAAGCACGTAATGAAAGGAAATCACGAGTAGTGAGGGACCCTGAGTCCGAGCTGAAACCAGGGGCCTGTTCAAGAGGCCTACCGGTACGTACCGGTTGATACCGTTCGTCTCTTGAACGACTTGGTACGGCTACCGGTATCGACCGGTACGTACCGCGCCGGAACGCTGTTGGGCCTGTATAGCCAAAATGGCTGCCTTCGGGGAAAGGAAGAAAGTCGTCATCACAAATATGCGCTGTGGCACGCATTTCGACCTGTGATTATTACCCAGCCTATGCGAGACGTTACAAGAAGTTAGGCTGATATTGTACTTTTCTTTTTTAAAAGAATAACTGCTCTGAAATAATTACCGGGCAAGATGTGAGCAAACATTTCCACGACAGATGCCAAAACAATTTCAAGGGAAGCAACTATTATTTCTTACATTAGCCCTTAGTTGGTTCTATAACCTCCCTTGAAGTGAGCATCGAACTATTCTTGCTTACACCAAGTTAGCACTGTCGTTTTGACATAAATTTCTATTCGAGCGATGCCGAGCATTCATGCACAGCTACAGCTTAACGTATTTCATCAGTTCCACAAGGAACGAGCAGTCTGCTGGTTTACTCATTTGGTTGAGAAGCGCAATCCGCGACGATGAGAAGGCATCGCGGAAGCCATCTTGGCTACCGTTCGGTCATAACGAGTCATTCAAGAGTGCACATTGGTTGCTCGGCTACCGGTCGGCTACCGGTAGGTCGTCTGAACGTACGGCAGGGGCGCGTTGCAAAAGGCGAGATTTGCCAAGATTTGCCAAGAAAAGCAAGAGAACCAAGCATTCTCAACGCTCTAGCTCCGAGGAAAACGAGGCCTAGGCGAGACTTCGCAAGCAGCTCTGAGAGGTGCTCCGCCTAGAGAGAATAACGAGAAAAAATGGCGGCGGTGCGACACACAATCTAGATGATACATGTTTTAATGTAACCGTCCCAACTGCCAGTTGGCAGCAGTTGCAGACCGGTGAGTGCTTATGTCTTTAAAACTGGTATATAGATCACAGATCGGGCCGAGTCAGTCAAAAATGTCTGCCAAATCTGAAATGGAGGAGTCCACTCATTTCATGAGTCGATGCATGTGTCGTCGTGTGTGTTGTTGTACCATTTGGGTAGTTAACCTACCTAAACACCCTACTTCAGCTATGTTCTTCCATTGCTCAGCTATCTACTGACTACAAAACCTTTGTTTGACAGGAAAGCAGCTGCAATAACGTCGCTGTCGTCTGTCATTTCCATAAAAATGATCTTTTTCAAGGTTTCTTGCATTTTTGCCGCCATCTTGCTCTAACCACTTCCGACTACGAGATCTCGTGGGTCGTTGCTCTTGGCCTAGTTCTTGCCTTGGACCGAGACTAGCCAATTCTTGCTGGGCTAGGTAGCGCCGCAACGCGGCCTAGTCCCCTCTCCCTTGCCTTTTGGATCTGGGGACTAAAGAGCTGCTGCTGGCTCTGAGCCTGTTGATTCACATGGGATACCTCCTGAATGTGCTAGGGAGAATCTGAGGTCACATGAATCTCATCCATCGCGCTATCCACATCCTGACAGTCTGATGTTTCATCCCTTCAGGTGGCCTCATGTTCTCCATCAAATGATGCCTATGCCTCCATACCAGCGTTTACATCCATTTGTCCCCTTCTTCTCTCCCTATATGCAGTGGCAATACCCACATCACTAGAAATATCAGAACTGACATCATCCTCTATGGTTTCTCTTGCCCTTTACTACACTTAAGAAAAATGAATTAACATTTGTATGCAAGTGTGTGTATGTGTGAGTGTGTATGCGTTTTGGT
The DNA here is from genome assembly GCA_034096865.1 of Theodoxus fluviatilis. Lineage (NCBI taxonomy): Eukaryota > Metazoa > Mollusca > Gastropoda > Cycloneritida > Neritidae > Theodoxus > Theodoxus fluviatilis. Next base: position 6,234 of record JAWQFJ010002379.1, read on the forward strand.
GCTACATTCAATGACAAAGCACAACCTGCGCGTTGGACACAATGTCTATCATCTTTATAATAAGGTGGTGGGCATCAACTTATATATTCAGAAAAAAAGGTGCACATTTTTGGATTATGCGAAGCACGTCTTCATCTAAGTATAAGCAACGATACGATTGATATTCCAGGTTTCTATATTGAGAGACGAGATGCAGAACATTCAAGACAAACCGTGATGGCAGCATATATTCGTTGCGATATGAAACAATGTGTAGTTCGTAGATCAGATTTAGAAAAGTTCAATGCTGAATGTTAATGGCTTGAAGTGAAAAGTAATGTGCACTCATCTGTTATGTTGAGATTTCTCTACAGAAATCCTGCATCTACCTACTGTTGGTATGATGAATTTGTAAAAATGATGGATAAAGTTTGTGCCTTCAAAAAGAATGTGGTTCTGTTGGGCGATTTCAATATTGATTATTTCAAAAAGAATTGTGCATGCGATTCTACCATTGCTCACTTTGGTCTCACACAATTAGCTCAAACTGCAACAAGAGTCACACAGGCGACATCAACTTTGATAGATCACCTATATACCACAAACAGTTTTATTGTTAAAGATGTATGGTCACCTAATGTAGGTATTAGTGATCACTATCCAATAGTATGCTCTCTACATTCCAGAACTCCTAAGTGTAGGAAAGATTACCACACCTACATACATTATAGATCTTTCAAGAAATTTAATATAGACGCGTTCTGCTTAGCTTTACAGAATACTCCATTTTATAGTGTAGTTAATGTTGCGAGCCTGATCTTCGATTGCGAGTCCTGGACACTCACATCTGAACTACAGAGACGGATACAAGCCCTGGAAATGAGATGCTACCGCAAGATTCTGAACATCTCATATAAAGACCATGTCACGAATGAGGAAGTCAGCAACAGGATCAGGAGAGCAATTGGACAGTACGAGGACCTGCTCTCAATCGTGAAAAGCAGAAAGCTGTAGTGGTACGGTCACATGTCAAGAGGCAGTGGGCTGGCCAAGACCATCCTGCAAGGTACCGTACCAGGTGGAAGAAGGAAAGGCAGGCAGAGAAAGAGGTGGGAAGACATCATCAAAGAGTGGACAGGCTTGACCTTTGCTGACTCACGGCGAGCCACAGAGGATAGAGATCGATGGAGGAAGACTGTCCGAAAGTCATCAGTGGTGCCTCAAAAACCCATCTCAGGGTTAAGAGACTGAACTGAACTGAATGTTGCAAATTGCGAACCTTAACAATGCACTAAAATTTTGGTATAGTCTTTTCCTATCAGTTATTGACAAACATGCTCTTATGAAAAAGGAACGTGTACGTCATCCAACGCTTCCACCAAGGATGACAAAGGATGTAATGTTAGCAATGACTGTGAGAGATCGATTAAGAACAAATGGAGATTTCCCAGCTTACAAAAACAGCGTAATTTTGTTAAGAGGCTGGTAAGAAAAGCTAAAAAAGAATATTTTCAAAGGACTATAGAAGACTAGATGGTTTACCCATCTCCACCTTTTCCCGTCTCCACCTTTTCCCGTCTCCACCTGTTCCTGTCTCTACCTGTTCCCGTCTCTACATGTTCCCGTCTCCACCTTTTCCCGTCTCCACCTTTTCCCGTCTCCACCTTTTCCCGTCTCCCCCTTTTCCCTCACATTCATAAAACATCAATGATGAGATGAGCGAGCTCGGACCCGTAAAACCTCGTGCAGCACGAAGCACACGTTGGAGCCGAGTTGCCTCCCTTTACCCTCTCACGAAGCACATGTTGGAGCCGAGTTGCCTCTCTTTGCCGTCAACAGTCCCATGACTAAAACGTTCCAGAGGGAATATCTCCAGAACGGTTGGAGATACGCCTTCCAAAATGCAAGGACCACCCCCATCCAGTCACGGGGGAGCGACATGCCAAGTTTCGCGGAGATCCGTGCACAGGCGGCCGAACGCATAGAGCGGACAAACAGATATCCTCACAGATAGACAGAAACTGTTTTGGTTTTATATATTTAGATAATAAGGATACGTTTTCGGTGTGGAAAGCCATCAATACCTTTACTAATCTAAACAAAGTTAAATCTGCTGTAGCATCTTTGACAGTTAAATTTGATGAATGCAATGCTCACTTTCTTTCTGTGGCCCAAAAATTATTACAGACTGTCAATGTGCAAAGTAACCTTTCCGGAGAATTGATTTTGAGTGATTTTTGCAAAGGAAGATTGTCCGAGTCTAAAGAATTTGAGATACCACTTCTTGGCATTCATGAGAAGATGAATAAGAAATCAGTTGGACATGATGGTATTAACACCTTCATTTTGAAAATTTCTATTCCATACATTATTGAATCTCTCACTCATATATATAACTTGTGTATCATCAATCACACGTTCCCCGATGAATGGAAAATAGCGAAAGTTATTCCTTTACCAAAAATGAAGACCCCTTTGAATATTGATGATTTTAGACCCATTTCAATACTTTCTATACTATCAAAGCCACTTGAAAAGCATGTTCACAAGCATTTGATGGCATATCTGGATCAACATGATCTACTTTATTCTCTTCAGTCGGGTTTCCGGCCAAAACATTCTTGCCACACAGCATTAACTCGATTGATTGATTCTCAACTATGTGCCATTAATAGATCACAGTTAATTGGTTTCATCTTTCTTGATCTAAAGAAAGCGTTTGGCATGGTTCATCATGATATTTTAATTGGAAAATTAGCACAATATCTAAATGGTTACTATCAATAAGAAACAAACACACGACAAACACCAAAATCAAAGTCTTTCGGGCACACGCCCTTCTTCAGTGAACGTTACAGACAAACATAAATGATGCAACACGTGACGTAAAAAAACTTTAGAATGACATGACGTAGGCACTCAAAACTCTCCCTCTCTCTCTCTCTCTCTCTCTCTCTCTCTCTCTCTCTCTCTCTCTCTCTCTCTCTCTCTCTCTTTATCTCTATATCTTTAACTTTCTCTCTATAACTCTCTCTCTCTCTCCCTCTCTCTCTCTATCTCTCTCTCTCAACCTCTCTCTCTCCCTCTCTCTCTCTATCTCTCTCTCTATATCTCTCTATCTCCCTTCAACTTTCTATCTCTAACTCTCTCTCTAACTCTCTCTCTAAGTGTTCATAGTTTCATCCATCTCTCTCTCTCAGTCTAACACATTCAGTCCTTCAGGGTAGTTGGTGCGCAACTTGAAGCGCCAGAACTTCTCTCTCCGCTTTCGGATGTTAGCATCGTCCACATGTATCTTCTCAATAATGGTCACTCTCATGTGGGATAGGCAATGCCCAGGGGACCTGAAGTGCTTAGCCACTAGGGTGTCTATGTCATTGTCTAAATATCTAAATGGTTGTAACACGGTGAAATTCTTTCAATCATTCTTAAAAGACAGACAGCAGTATGTCTATTTAAATGGACATGCTTCTTTTTGTGGCCATTTACAAGTGGGTGTGCCACAAGGTTCTGTCTTAGGTCCTCTTCTGTTCTGCCTATTCATCAATGACCTACCATTACATATCTCTGATAAAGAGGTTACATGTGATATGTTTGCTGATGATGTAACACTTTCAACCTCAGGTGTCAGGACTGAATGTGTGGCAGTAAAACTTCAAGGGAGCCTGGATGAAATACGTTCCTGGTGCTCTTCGAATCATATGGTCATTAATCCTTCCAAAACGAAATATATTCAGCCCTTGAGGCAAAATATTCAAATGTGGTGAGAGAGAGAGAGAGAGAGAGAGAGAGAGAGAGAGAGAGAGAGAGAGAGAGAGAGAGAGGGGGGGGGGGTAGCTGGGGAAAGGGGGAGGAAGGGAAGAGAGTAAGAGGGTTGGTGGGTTGAATAGAGAGGGTGGGGGAGAGGGTGGGGGAGAGGGAGGGAGGGAGGAGAGAGAGAGAGAGAGAGAGAGAGAGAGAGAGAGAGAGAGAGAGAGAGAGAGGAGAGAGAGAGAGAGAGAGAGAGAGAGAGAGAGAGAGAGAGAGAGTCAGTATAATTATCACAAGAATTATACATGTACAATTTCTTAAACATAATAAAAAATGGGTAGATAGTGTACCAGAGAAGCAAAATTTAAATATGGAACTTGAATCAACTACAATGACATATACGATACATAAAAAAACTATTTTCTAAACATCCAAATGTTAAAAACAAATATCATACAAGTAGACCATAGCCTCTTGGTGTACACTCCCTCCCCTACTCCCCCACCCCCAATCAGCCGGAACCCCTCGATAGTTCAGCAAAGGTGGACAATATAGGATACACACTTAGCCGTTCCACGGTCTAGGCGTCTAATGAAAGCGTGGAAACTATGTCATACGATGATGCCTGAGAATAGTGCGAATTTTGTCTTTGAACATAGGCAATGACTTGATACATTTTGTCATCAGGCAGTGTATTCCACAGAGCAGCCCCAGAGTAAGATAGGCTCGATTTGAACAAATCGATGCGAGGCTGAGGCAGGAGAAATTTGTCACGTCCTCTGAATGATGACTGCTCAAATAGTTTGGTTATATATTCTGGTGTTCGGCCATCTTTTACCTTTTTCACAAGCACACACTTATTGAGCTGCAGATGCTTATGGAGAGGCAAAATGTCAAGCATTTCCATTTTCTTTTCAGTGCTGAGAGATTTATTTGGGACCATAAGCTTAGAAGCTCTTCTGTAAAGTGAATTAACTCTCTTCAAATTAGCTTCACTACAGTTATCCCACAATGTTGATGCGTAATTGATGTGTGATATGATGTGGGCACTGAAAAAGATTTTGCAGGTTTCCGTGTCTACAAAGTGCCTCAGCTTTGACAGTAGAAAGAGATTGCTTGAAATCTTTTTGCACATTAGATTTATGTGTGAATTCCAGTCTAACTGTTCGTCAATCATCACCCCAAGCACTTTGTGTTCTTTCACCTTTTCTATCGGCTCTGCATCAAGTGAGAGTGGGAGTGACAAAGGATGTAGTTGATGTTTTTGCCTTGTGGTTATCACCATATACTTGGTTTTGGACGGGTTGAGGACCATATGATTTGAAAGACACCAGCAACATATTTCATCAAATCATCCACAGTTTCGATTGAGCTGTCCGCGGTAGACAGCGTTGTATCATCTGCAAACATGTTACATGAGACCTTTCTATCTGTGATATGCAAGGGTAGGTCATTTATGAATAAGCAGAATAAAAGGGGGCCTAGTACAGATCCCTGTGGGACACCAGCTTTTAGAATACCATACTTGGAAACGTGTCCATCGATTTGGACACATTGTTGTCGATTATCCAGGAATGACTGAAAGAGAGAGAGAGAGAGAGAGAGAGAGAGAGAGAGAGAGAGAGTATAATTGTCGCAAGAATCATACATGTCCAATTTCTCAAACATACTAAAATGGGTAGATAGTGTACCAGAGAAGCAAAATTTAAATATGGATCTTGAAGTGACTACAATGACATATACATAAAAGAGAGAGAGAGAGAGAGAGAGAGAGAGAGAGAGAGAGAGAGAGAGAGAGAGAGAGAGAGAGAGAGAGAGAGAGAGAGAGAGAGAGAAAAGATCGAAAGAAACCCTACCCCACCCCCAACCATCACATCGGTTCGCTTACTGAACCGGCTGCCAGTGAATCGGTGGATAAAACCTCCCCGTAGACTGACTTGGACTCATCCATGAACACTTCCTATCTCCCTGCAGGGGAGACGGTCTTTAACGTGGGAAGTGTCCAAGTGTTGAAAATGGGGGACCACACATACAGTGTGGTGTCAGGTGAGTCAGTTATGCGCCACACGGATAAATTGTAAATACTCTACCAATTGTTCAAGATGTTTACCTCTACTGGTTTGAATCCCCTGCTGACAAAATCCGTGTGGGAGCAATTGCAAGTTCAGATGCATGCTTTGCTCGATCCCTCTCTAGAAGTTCTTACGTACATCGCGCTTGTCTTCCTGCGCAACGAGTACCTCAGCATAAGTCGTTCTTCAAACAGATTTACTATGCATTTGGCGCTTAAGGAATAAGGGGATTTATTTCATGTGCAGTTTTGTGCAATCGGCGATATATATGGGGGACTTCCGCTGTTGTCAAACATGGACGAGTCCATGCTACTAATGGATGGGGGTAGGATGTTTGAATCTCATGTTCTCATCAACTAGAAGTGGAAGAATGCTTTGGCAGCTGAAGACACTTACAGTTACACATTTGCTAGTCATCCATAAAGAAAAAATATCTTTAAATTTCGGAAAACAAATTTCAGCAGATTATGGAGAAACGAAATTCCTCGCAGTTTCATACGTTGTTGCAGGGAAGATAAGGCGTGACCGACTTTGTGAGTTTGTCCAAATGAAGACCGTAATGGGTGGCGGATGAAGCATGATTGAGAAATTTCACCTTAAATAGAATGATATGAATATTAGAGATGTTTTAGGTAATAAACGAGACAAGAGGTGACAAGTAGCTCTATGAACAGATTGGCCTTAATTAATGTCCCTGCTATCATTTATGTGCATTAGAGTAGAATCCACCCAATGTGAATGTTTGTGGAAAAGCTAGGACAAAGACCTTATATACACGTTATATGATCTTTGGCTAGGACTTGCATGCCTCTTTGTAATAAGTAACTTTTCAAGAGGGAGAATAATCCTATTGCACTGCTGTAGACGAGCAAAATACAACAATTTTTCATCGTCTGCTACAGAGCAGTTTATTCAGCGTGTTGCACGCATGTCCGGAGAGTGACCAACATGGAGGACAAATGTCCGGAAATGATACCAAATAATTATATCATGTGTCTTTAGGAATGACAGGGCCACATAGATTGTGTATGCCATGAATAAATGAGACTGTGACTACCGGAGTTGTGATAGCTGACTGCTGCTACTTGATATTTTGCTGCTTCACCTGTCGCTAGTTGTGACTCATTACATCCTCGAGTGAAAACGATATCCGAACCAATGCAGTGGTACAGGGGGGGGGGGGGGGGGGGGGGGGGGACTTGTTGAACTTGAAGACATGCAACACGTTGTCAGAGCTGTTCGAGTTACTCAAATTATGTGATAATGATGATGAGAAGAAGAAGAATGGGGATGGAAGAGAGAGAGAGAGAGAGAGAGAGAGAGAGAGAGA